>JAAAWK010000380.1:0-20703 GCA_022496015.1 Hordeum marinum | reverse complement strand
AAAAATAATAATGAAAAAGGGAATGCAACACGAGGACTTCCCAGGAGGTCACCCATCCTAGTACTACTCTCGCCCAAGCACGCTTAACTTCGGAGTTCTGATGGGATCCGGTGCTTTAGTGCTGGTATGATCGCATCCGACATGTTTCTAATCCCTTCGTTCCTTATGCTCGCGCCTCCCAGCTCCACTACATACTCTACCGTACATTCCTTGCCACCGCTCGATACTTCACCATACTACTTTCTCTCCACCTCAACAACAGTTCCCACGTTTAACACGGTTTTCACCCCTCCCACTCCGTCGCCACGTTGCCACGAGTTTTCACACGCCGTCGAACGATTTCAGAAAGCGGTGCCAGTGTATAGTGCGCCATTACTAGTTCAAACTAGTAATGGCGCACCACCTAACTTGTGCGCCATTAGTAACCAGGGTTACTAATGACGCATTTGTAGGTGGTGCGCCATTAGTAACCTGCACTACTGCAAAATGCGCCCCCCCCCCCGTGGACCGCCTTTTCGGTTTTAAAAAAGAGTAAAAGAAAATGATGGAAATGTCAAAAAAACAAGAGAAATTAAGTTTCCCATGTGATATGTGGTCTAGTTGTTTCGAAAATTTACAAATATGAATTTTGACTTTATTTGCAAAATCTCTCTGGAATTTAGTAAAATGGGCATAACTTTTGCATACGAACTCGGATTAAAAACTTTTTTATATGAAAAATCATCTACTCGAAAAGTTACATCCGAATTCTCACGTGCATCATCTACTTTTGCATACGAACTCGGATTAAAAACTTTTTCAATATTTACCGCGCACGTGCAGCAAAAATAATAATGAAAAAGGGAATGCAACACGAGGACTTCCCAGGAGGTCACCCATCCTAGTACTACTCTCGCCCAAGCACGCTTAACTTCGGAGTTCTGATGGGATCCGGTGCTTTAGTGCTGGTATGATCGCATCCGACATGTTTCTAATCCCTTCGTTCCTTATGCTCGCGCCTCCCAGCTCCACTACATACTCTACCGTACATTCCTTGCCACCGCTCGATACTTCACCATACTACTTTCTCTCCACCTCAACAACAGTTCCCACGTTTAACACGGTTTTCACCCCTCCCACTCCGTCGCCACGTTGCCACGAGTTTTCACACGCCGTCGAACGATTTCAGAAAGCGGTGCCAGTGTATAGTGCGCCATTACTAGTTCAAACTAGTAATGGCGCACCACCTAACTTGTGCGCCATTAGTAACCAGGGTTACTAATGACGCATTTGTAGGTGGTGCGCCATTAGTAACCTGCACTACTGCAAAATGCGCCCCCCCCCCCCGTGGACCGCCTTTTCGGTTTTAAAAAAGAGTAAAAGAAAATGATGGAAATGTCAAAAAAACAAGAGAAATTAAGTTTCCCATGTGATATGTGGTCTAGTTGTTTCGAAAATTTACAAATATGAATTTTGACTTTATTTGCAAAATCTCTCTGGAATTTAGTAAAATGGGCATAACTTTTGCATACGAACTCGGATTAAAAACTTTTTTATATGAAAAATCATCTACTCGAAAAGTTACATCCGAATTCTCACGTGCATCATCTACTTTTGCATACGAACTCGGATTAAAAACTTTTTCAATATTTACCGCGCACGTGCAGCAAAAATAATAATGAAAAAGGGAATGCAACACGAGGACTTCCCAGGAGGTCACCCATCCTAGTACTACTCTCGCCCAAGCACGCTTAACTTCGGAGTTCTGATGGGATCCGGTGCTTTAGTGCTGGTATGATCGCATCCGACATGTTTCTAATCCCTTCGTTCCTTATGCTCGCGCCTCCCAGCTCCACTACATACTCTACCGTACATTCCTTGCCACCGCTCGATACTTCACCATACTACTTTCTCTCCACCTCAACAACAGTTCCCACGTTTAACACGGTTTTCACCCCTCCCACTCCGTCGCCACGTTGCCACGAGTTTTCACACGCCGTCGAACGATTTCAGAAAGCGGTGCCAGTGTATAGTGCGCCATTACTAGTTCAAACTAGTAATGGCGCACCACCTAACTTGTGCGCCATTAGTAACCAGGGTTACTAATGACGCATTTGTAGGTGGTGCGCCATTAGTAACCTGCACTACTGCAAAATGCGCCCCCCCCCCCCGTGGACCGCCTTTTCGGTTTTAAAAAAGAGTAAAAGAAAATGATGGAAATGTCAAAAAAACAAGAGAAATTAAGTTTCCCATGTGATATGTGGTCTAGTTGTTTCGAAAATTTACAAATATGAATTTTGACTTTATTTGCAAAATCTCTCTGGAATTTAGTAAAATGGGCATAACTTTTGCATACGAACTCGGATTAAAAACTTTTTTATATGAAAAATCATCTACTCGAAAAGTTACATCCGAATTCTCACGTGCATCATCTACTTTTGCATACGAACTCGGATTAAAAACTTTTTCAATATTTACCGCGCACGTGCAGCAAAAATAATAATGAAAAAGGGAATGCAACACGAGGACTTCCCAGGAGGTCACCCATCCTAGTACTACTCTCGCCCAAGCACGCTTAACTTCGGAGTTCTGATGGGATCCGGTGCTTTAGTGCTGGTATGATCGCATCCGACATGTTTCTAATCCCTTCGTTCCTTATGCTCGCGCCTCCCAGCTCCACTACATACTCTACCGTACATTCCTTGCCACCGCTCGATACTTCACCATACTACTTTCTCTCCACCTCAACAACAGTTCCCACGTTTAACACGGTTTTCACCCCTCCCACTCCGTCGCCACGTTGCCACGAGTTTTCACACGCCGTCGAACGATTTCAGAAAGCGGTGCCAGTGTATAGTGCGCCATTACTAGTTCAAACTAGTAATGGCGCACCACCTAACTTGTGCGCCATTAGTAACCAGGGTTACTAATGACGCATTTGTAGGTGGTGCGCCATTAGTAACCTGCACTACTGCAAAATGCGCCCCCCCCCCCCGTGGACCGCCTTTTCGGTTTTAAAAAAGAGTAAAAGAAAATGATGGAAATGTCAAAAAAACAAGAGAAATTAAGTTTCCCATGTGATATGTGGTCTAGTTGTTTCGAAAATTTACAAATATGAATTTTGACTTTATTTGCAAAATCTCTCTGGAATTTAGTAAAATGGGCATAACTTTTGCATACGAACTCGGATTAAAAACTTTTTTATATGAAAAATCATCTACTCGAAAAGTTACATCCGAATTCTCACGTGCATCATCTACTTTTGCATACGAACTCGGATTAAAAACTTTTTCAATATTTACCGCGCACGTGCAGCAAAAATAATAATGAAAAAGGGAATGCAACACGAGGACTTCCCAGGAGGTCACCCATCCTAGTACTACTCTCGCCCAAGCACGCTTAACTTCGGAGTTCTGATGGGATCCGGTGCTTTAGTGCTGGTATGATCGCATCCGACATGTTTCTAATCCCTTCGTTCCTTATGCTCGCGCCTCCCAGCTCCACTACATACTCTACCGTACATTCCTTGCCACCGCTCGATACTTCACCATACTACTTTCTCTCCACCTCAACAACAGTTCCCACGTTTAACACGGTTTTCACCCCTCCCACTCCGTCGCCACGTTGCCACGAGTTTTCACACGCCGTCGAACGATTTCAGAAAGCGGTGCCAGTGTATAGTGCGCCATTACTAGTTCAAACTAGTAATGGCGCACCACCTAACTTGTGCGCCATTAGTAACCAGGGTTACTAATGACGCATTTGTAGGTGGTGCGCCATTAGTAACCTGCACTACTGCAAAATGCGCCCCCCCCCCCCCGTGGACCGCCTTTTCGGTTTTAAAAAAGAGTAAAAGAAAATGATGGAAATGTCAAAAAAACAAGAGAAATTAAGTTTCCCATGTGATATGTGGTCTAGTTGTTTCGAAAATTTACAAATATGAATTTTGACTTTATTTGCAAAATCTCTCTGGAATTTAGTAAAATGGGCATAACTTTTGCATACGAACTCGGATTAAAAACTTTTTTATATGAAAAATCATCTACTCGAAAAGTTACATCCGAATTCTCACGTGCATCATCTACTTTTGCATACGAACTCGGATTAAAAACTTTTTCAATATTTACCGCGCACGTGCAGCAAAAATAATAATGAAAAAGGGAATGCAACACGAGGACTTCCCAGGAGGTCACCCATCCTAGTACTACTCTCGCCCAAGCACGCTTAACTTCGGAGTTCTGATGGGATCCGGTGCTTTAGTGCTGGTATGATCGCATCCGACATGTTTCTAATCCCTTCGTTCCTTATGCTCGCGCCTCCCAGCTCCACTACATACTCTACCGTACATTCCTTGCCACCGCTCGATACTTCACCATACTACTTTCTCTCCACCTCAACAACAGTTCCCACGTTTAACACGGTTTTCACCCCTCCCACTCCGTCGCCACGTTGCCACGAGTTTTCACACGCCGTCGAACGATTTCAGAAAGCGGTGCCAGTGTATAGTGCGCCATTACTAGTTCAAACTAGTAATGGCGCACCACCTAACTTGTGCGCCATTAGTAACCAGGGTTACTAATGACGCATTTGTAGGTGGTGCGCCATTAGTAACCTGCACTACTGCAAAATGCGCCCCCCCCCCCCCGTGGACCGCCTTTTCGGTTTTAAAAAAGAGTAAAAGAAAATGATGGAAATGTCAAAAAAACAAGAGAAATTAAGTTTCCCATGTGATATGTGGTCTAGTTGTTTCGAAAATTTACAAATATGAATTTTGACTTTATTTGCAAAATCTCTCTGGAATTTAGTAAAATGGGCATAACTTTTGCATACGAACTCGGATTAAAAACTTTTTTATATGAAAAATCATCTACTCGAAAAGTTACATCCGAATTCTCACGTGCATCATCTACTTTTGCATACGAACTCGGATTAAAAACTTTTTCAATATTTACCGCGCACGTGCAGCAAAAATAATAATGAAAAAGGGAATGCAACACGAGGACTTCCCAGGAGGTCACCCATCCTAGTACTACTCTCGCCCAAGCACGCTTAACTTCGGAGTTCTGATGGGATCCGGTGCTTTAGTGCTGGTATGATCGCATCCGACATGTTTCTAATCCCTTCGTTCCTTATGCTCGCGCCTCCCAGCTCCACTACATACTCTACCGTACATTCCTTGCCACCGCTCGATACTTCACCATACTACTTTCTCTCCACCTCAACAACAGTTCCCACGTTTAACACGGTTTTCACCCCTCCCACTCCGTCGCCACGTTGCCACGAGTTTTCACACGCCGTCGAACGATTTCAGAAAGCGGTGCCAGTGTATAGTGCGCCATTACTAGTTCAAACTAGTAATGGCGCACCACCTAACTTGTGCGCCATTAGTAACCAGGGTTACTAATGACGCATTTGTAGGTGGTGCGCCATTAGTAACCTGCACTACTGCAAAATGCGCCCCCCCCCCCCCGTGGACCGCCTTTTCGGTTTTAAAAAAGAGTAAAAGAAAATGATGGAAATGTCAAAAAAACAAGAGAAATTAAGTTTCCCATGTGATATGTGGTCTAGTTGTTTCGAAAATTTACAAATATGAATTTTGACTTTATTTGCAAAATCTCTCTGGAATTTAGTAAAATGGGCATAACTTTTGCATACGAACTCGGATTAAAAACTTTTTTATATGAAAAATCATCTACTCGAAAAGTTACATCCGAATTCTCACGTGCATCATCTACTTTTGCATACGAACTCGGATTAAAAACTTTTTCAATATTTACCGCGCACGTGCAGCAAAAATAATAATGAAAAAGGGAATGCAACACGAGGACTTCCCAGGAGGTCACCCATCCTAGTACTACTCTCGCCCAAGCACGCTTAACTTCGGAGTTCTGATGGGATCCGGTGCTTTAGTGCTGGTATGATCGCATCCGACATGTTTCTAATCCCTTCGTTCCTTATGCTCGCGCCTCCCAGCTCCACTACATACTCTACCGTACATTCCTTGCCACCGCTCGATACTTCACCATACTACTTTCTCTCCACCTCAACAACAGTTCCCACGTTTAACACGGTTTTCACCCCTCCCACTCCGTCGCCACGTTGCCACGAGTTTTCACACGCCGTCGAACGATTTCAGAAAGCGGTGCCAGTGTATAGTGCGCCATTACTAGTTCAAACTAGTAATGGCGCACCACCTAACTTGTGCGCCATTAGTAACCAGGGTTACTAATGACGCATTTGTAGGTGGTGCGCCATTAGTAACCTGCACTACTGCAAAATGCGCCCCCCCCCCCCCCGTGGACCGCCTTTTCGGTTTTAAAAAAGAGTAAAAGAAAATGATGGAAATGTCAAAAAAACAAGAGAAATTAAGTTTCCCATGTGATATGTGGTCTAGTTGTTTCGAAAATTTACAAATATGAATTTTGACTTTATTTGCAAAATCTCTCTGGAATTTAGTAAAATGGGCATAACTTTTGCATACGAACTCGGATTAAAAACTTTTTTATATGAAAAATCATCTACTCGAAAAGTTACATCCGAATTCTCACGTGCATCATCTACTTTTGCATACGAACTCGGATTAAAAACTTTTTCAATATTTACCGCGCACGTGCAGCAAAAATAATAATGAAAAAGGGAATGCAACACGAGGACTTCCCAGGAGGTCACCCATCCTAGTACTACTCTCGCCCAAGCACGCTTAACTTCGGAGTTCTGATGGGATCCGGTGCTTTAGTGCTGGTATGATCGCATCCGACATGTTTCTAATCCCTTCGTTCCTTATGCTCGCGCCTCCCAGCTCCACTACATACTCTACCGTACATTCCTTGCCACCGCTCGATACTTCACCATACTACTTTCTCTCCACCTCAACAACAGTTCCCACGTTTAACACGGTTTTCACCCCTCCCACTCCGTCGCCACGTTGCCACGAGTTTTCACACGCCGTCGAACGATTTCAGAAAGCGGTGCCAGTGTATAGTGCGCCATTACTAGTTCAAACTAGTAATGGCGCACCACCTAACTTGTGCGCCATTAGTAACCAGGGTTACTAATGACGCATTTGTAGGTGGTGCGCCATTAGTAACCTGCACTACTGCAAAATGCGCCCCCCCCCCCCCGTGGACCGCCTTTTCGGTTTTAAAAAAGAGTAAAAGAAAATGATGGAAATGTCAAAAAAACAAGAGAAATTAAGTTTCCCATGTGATATGTGGTCTAGTTGTTTCGAAAATTTACAAATATGAATTTTGACTTTATTTGCAAAATCTCTCTGGAATTTAGTAAAATGGGCATAACTTTTGCATACGAACTCGGATTAAAAACTTTTTTATATGAAAAATCATCTACTCGAAAAGTTACATCCGAATTCTCACGTGCATCATCTACTTTTGCATACGAACTCGGATTAAAAACTTTTTCAATATTTACCGCGCACGTGCAGCAAAAATAATAATGAAAAAGGGAATGCAACACGAGGACTTCCCAGGAGGTCACCCATCCTAGTACTACTCTCGCCCAAGCACGCTTAACTTCGGAGTTCTGATGGGATCCGGTGCTTTAGTGCTGGTATGATCGCATCCGACATGTTTCTAATCCCTTCGTTCCTTATGCTCGCGCCTCCCAGCTCCACTACATACTCTACCGTACATTCCTTGCCACCGCTCGATACTTCACCATACTACTTTCTCTCCACCTCAACAACAGTTCCCACGTTTAACACGGTTTTCACCCCTCCCACTCCGTCGCCACGTTGCCACGAGTTTTCACACGCCGTCGAACGATTTCAGAAAGCGGTGCCAGTGTATAGTGCGCCATTACTAGTTCAAACTAGTAATGGCGCACCACCTAACTTGTGCGCCATTAGTAACCAGGGTTACTAATGACGCATTTGTAGGTGGTGCGCCATTAGTAACCTGCACTACTGCAAAATGCGCCCCCCCCCCCCGTGGACCGCCTTTTCGGTTTTAAAAAAGAGTAAAAGAAAATGATGGAAATGTCAAAAAAACAAGAGAAATTAAGTTTCCCATGTGATATGTGGTCTAGTTGTTTCGAAAATTTACAAATATGAATTTTGACTTTATTTGCAAAATCTCTCTGGAATTTAGTAAAATGGGCATAACTTTTGCATACGAACTCGGATTAAAAACTTTTTTATATGAAAAATCATCTACTCGAAAAGTTACATCCGAATTCTCACGTGCATCATCTACTTTTGCATACGAACTCGGATTAAAAACTTTTTCAATATTTACCGCGCACGTGCAGCAAAAATAATAATGAAAAAGGGAATGCAACACGAGGACTTCCCAGGAGGTCACCCATCCTAGTACTACTCTCGCCCAAGCACGCTTAACTTCGGAGTTCTGATGGGATCCGGTGCTTTAGTGCTGGTATGATCGCATCCGACATGTTTCTAATCCCTTCGTTCCTTATGCTCGCGCCTCCCAGCTCCACTACATACTCTACCGTACATTCCTTGCCACCGCTCGATACTTCACCATACTACTTTCTCTCCACCTCAACAACAGTTCCCACGTTTAACACGGTTTTCACCCCTCCCACTCCGTCGCCACGTTGCCACGAGTTTTCACACGCCGTCGAACGATTTCAGAAAGCGGTGCCAGTGTATAGTGCGCCATTACTAGTTCAAACTAGTAATGGCGCACCACCTAACTTGTGCGCCATTAGTAACCAGGGTTACTAATGACGCATTTGTAGGTGGTGCGCCATTAGTAACCTGCACTACTGCAAAATGCGCCCCCCCCCCCCCGTGGACCGCCTTTTCGGTTTTAAAAAAGAGTAAAAGAAAATGATGGAAATGTCAAAAAAACAAGAGAAATTAAGTTTCCCATGTGATATGTGGTCTAGTTGTTTCGAAAATTTACAAATATGAATTTTGACTTTATTTGCAAAATCTCTCTGGAATTTAGTAAAATGGGCATAACTTTTGCATACGAACTCGGATTAAAAACTTTTTTATATGAAAAATCATCTACTCGAAAAGTTACATCCGAATTCTCACGTGCATCATCTACTTTTGCATACGAACTCGGATTAAAAACTTTTTCAATATTTACCGCGCACGTGCAGCAAAAATAATAATGAAAAAGGGAATGCAACACGAGGACTTCCCAGGAGGTCACCCATCCTAGTACTACTCTCGCCCAAGCACGCTTAACTTCGGAGTTCTGATGGGATCCGGTGCTTTAGTGCTGGTATGATCGCATCCGACATGTTTCTAATCCCTTCGTTCCTTATGCTCGCGCCTCCCAGCTCCACTACATACTCTACCGTACATTCCTTGCCACCGCTCGATACTTCACCATACTACTTTCTCTCCACCTCAACAACAGTTCCCACGTTTAACACGGTTTTCACCCCTCCCACTCCGTCGCCACGTTGCCACGAGTTTTCACACGCCGTCGAACGATTTCAGAAAGCGGTGCCAGTGTATAGTGCGCCATTACTAGTTCAAACTAGTAATGGCGCACCACCTAACTTGTGCGCCATTAGTAACCAGGGTTACTAATGACGCATTTGTAGGTGGTGCGCCATTAGTAACCTGCACTACTGCAAAATGCGCCCCCCCCCCCGTGGACCGCCTTTTCGGTTTTAAAAAAGAGTAAAAGAAAATGATGGAAATGTCAAAAAAACAAGAGAAATTAAGTTTCCCATGTGATATGTGGTCTAGTTGTTTCGAAAATTTACAAATATGAATTTTGACTTTATTTGCAAAATCTCTCTGGAATTTAGTAAAATGGGCATAACTTTTGCATACGAACTCGGATTAAAAACTTTTTTATATGAAAAATCATCTACTCGAAAAGTTACATCCGAATTCTCACGTGCATCATCTACTTTTGCATACGAACTCGGATTAAAAACTTTTTCAATATTTACCGCGCACGTGCAGCAAAAATAATAATGAAAAAGGGAATGCAACACGAGGACTTCCCAGGAGGTCACCCATCCTAGTACTACTCTCGCCCAAGCACGCTTAACTTCGGAGTTCTGATGGGATCCGGTGCTTTAGTGCTGGTATGATCGCATCCGACATGTTTCTAATCCCTTCGTTCCTTATGCTCGCGCCTCCCAGCTCCACTACATACTCTACCGTACATTCCTTGCCACCGCTCGATACTTCACCATACTACTTTCTCTCCACCTCAACAACAGTTCCCACGTTTAACACGGTTTTCACCCCTCCCACTCCGTCGCCACGTTGCCACGAGTTTTCACACGCCGTCGAACGATTTCAGAAAGCGGTGCCAGTGTATAGTGCGCCATTACTAGTTCAAACTAGTAATGGCGCACCACCTAACTTGTGCGCCATTAGTAACCAGGGTTACTAATGACGCATTTGTAGGTGGTGCGCCATTAGTAACCTGCACTACTGCAAAATGCGCCCCCCCCCCCCCGTGGACCGCCTTTTCGGTTTTAAAAAAGAGTAAAAGAAAATGATGGAAATGTCAAAAAAACAAGAGAAATTAAGTTTCCCATGTGATATGTGGTCTAGTTGTTTCGAAAATTTACAAATATGAATTTTGACTTTATTTGCAAAATCTCTCTGGAATTTAGTAAAATGGGCATAACTTTTGCATACGAACTCGGATTAAAAACTTTTTTATATGAAAAATCATCTACTCGAAAAGTTACATCCGAATTCTCACGTGCATCATCTACTTTTGCATACGAACTCGGATTAAAAACTTTTTCAATATTTACCGCGCACGTGCAGCAAAAATAATAATGAAAAAGGGAATGCAACACGAGGACTTCCCAGGAGGTCACCCATCCTAGTACTACTCTCGCCCAAGCACGCTTAACTTCGGAGTTCTGATGGGATCCGGTGCTTTAGTGCTGGTATGATCGCATCCGACATGTTTCTAATCCCTTCGTTCCTTATGCTCGCGCCTCCCAGCTCCACTACATACTCTACCGTACATTCCTTGCCACCGCTCGATACTTCACCATACTACTTTCTCTCCACCTCAACAACAGTTCCCACGTTTAACACGGTTTTCACCCCTCCCACTCCGTCGCCACGTTGCCACGAGTTTTCACACGCCGTCGAACGATTTCAGAAAGCGGTGCCAGTGTATAGTGCGCCATTACTAGTTCAAACTAGTAATGGCGCACCACCTAACTTGTGCGCCATTAGTAACCAGGGTTACTAATGACGCATTTGTAGGTGGTGCGCCATTAGTAACCTGCACTACTGCAAAATGCGCCCCCCCCCCCCCGTGGACCGCCTTTTCGGTTTTAAAAAAGAGTAAAAGAAAATGATGGAAATGTCAAAAAAACAAGAGAAATTAAGTTTCCCATGTGATATGTGGTCTAGTTGTTTCGAAAATTTACAAATATGAATTTTGACTTTATTTGCAAAATCTCTCTGGAATTTAGTAAAATGGGCATAACTTTTGCATACGAACTCGGATTAAAAACTTTTTTATATGAAAAATCATCTACTCGAAAAGTTACATCCGAATTCTCACGTGCATCATCTACTTTTGCATACGAACTCGGATTAAAAACTTTTTCAATATTTACCGCGCACGTGCAGCAAAAATAATAATGAAAAAGGGAATGCAACACGAGGACTTCCCAGGAGGTCACCCATCCTAGTACTACTCTCGCCCAAGCACGCTTAACTTCGGAGTTCTGATGGGATCCGGTGCTTTAGTGCTGGTATGATCGCATCCGACATGTTTCTAATCCCTTCGTTCCTTATGCTCGCGCCTCCCAGCTCCACTACATACTCTACCGTACATTCCTTGCCACCGCTCGATACTTCACCATACTACTTTCTCTCCACCTCAACAACAGTTCCCACGTTTAACACGGTTTTCACCCCTCCCACTCCGTCGCCACGTTGCCACGAGTTTTCACACGCCGTCGAACGATTTCAGAAAGCGGTGCCAGTGTATAGTGCGCCATTACTAGTTCAAACTAGTAATGGCGCACCACCTAACTTGTGCGCCATTAGTAACCAGGGTTACTAATGACGCATTTGTAGGTGGTGCGCCATTAGTAACCTGCACTACTGCAAAATGCGCCCCCCCCCCCCCCGTGGACCGCCTTTTCGGTTTTAAAAAAGAGTAAAAGAAAATGATGGAAATGTCAAAAAAACAAGAGAAATTAAGTTTCCCATGTGATATGTGGTCTAGTTGTTTCGAAAATTTACAAATATGAATTTTGACTTTATTTGCAAAATCTCTCTGGAATTTAGTAAAATGGGCATAACTTTTGCATACGAACTCGGATTAAAAACTTTTTTATATGAAAAATCATCTACTCGAAAAGTTACATCCGAATTCTCACGTGCATCATCTACTTTTGCATACGAACTCGGATTAAAAACTTTTTCAATATTTACCGCGCACGTGCAGCAAAAATAATAATGAAAAAGGGAATGCAACACGAGGACTTCCCAGGAGGTCACCCATCCTAGTACTACTCTCGCCCAAGCACGCTTAACTTCGGAGTTCTGATGGGATCCGGTGCTTTAGTGCTGGTATGATCGCATCCGACATGTTTCTAATCCCTTCGTTCCTTATGCTCGCGCCTCCCAGCTCCACTACATACTCTACCGTACATTCCTTGCCACCGCTCGATACTTCACCATACTACTTTCTCTCCACCTCAACAACAGTTCCCACGTTTAACACGGTTTTCACCCCTCCCACTCCGTCGCCACGTTGCCACGAGTTTTCACACGCCGTCGAACGATTTCAGAAAGCGGTGCCAGTGTATAGTGCGCCATTACTAGTTCAAACTAGTAATGGCGCACCACCTAACTTGTGCGCCATTAGTAACCAGGGTTACTAATGACGCATTTGTAGGTGGTGCGCCATTAGTAACCTGCACTACTGCAAAATGCGCCCCCCCCCCCCCGTGGACCGCCTTTTCGGTTTTAAAAAAGAGTAAAAGAAAATGATGGAAATGTCAAAAAAACAAGAGAAATTAAGTTTCCCATGTGATATGTGGTCTAGTTGTTTCGAAAATTTACAAATATGAATTTTGACTTTATTTGCAAAATCTCTCTGGAATTTAGTAAAATGGGCATAACTTTTGCATACGAACTCGGATTAAAAACTTTTTTATATGAAAAATCATCTACTCGAAAAGTTACATCCGAATTCTCACGTGCATCATCTACTTTTGCATACGAACTCGGATTAAAAACTTTTTCAATATTTACCGCGCACGTGCAGCAAAAATAATAATGAAAAAGGGAATGCAACACGAGGACTTCCCAGGAGGTCACCCATCCTAGTACTACTCTCGCCCAAGCACGCTTAACTTCGGAGTTCTGATGGGATCCGGTGCTTTAGTGCTGGTATGATCGCATCCGACATGTTTCTAATCCCTTCGTTCCTTATGCTCGCGCCTCCCAGCTCCACTACATACTCTACCGTACATTCCTTGCCACCGCTCGATACTTCACCATACTACTTTCTCTCCACCTCAACAACAGTTCCCACGTTTAACACGGTTTTCACCCCTCCCACTCCGTCGCCACGTTGCCACGAGTTTTCACACGCCGTCGAACGATTTCAGAAAGCGGTGCCAGTGTATAGTGCGCCATTACTAGTTCAAACTAGTAATGGCGCACCACCTAACTTGTGCGCCATTAGTAACCAGGGTTACTAATGACGCATTTGTAGGTGGTGCGCCATTAGTAACCTGCACTACTGCAAAATGCGCCCCCCCCCCCCGTGGACCGCCTTTTCGGTTTTAAAAAAGAGTAAAAGAAAATGATGGAAATGTCAAAAAAACAAGAGAAATTAAGTTTCCCATGTGATATGTGGTCTAGTTGTTTCGAAAATTTACAAATATGAATTTTGACTTTATTTGCAAAATCTCTCTGGAATTTAGTAAAATGGGCATAACTTTTGCATACGAACTCGGATTAAAAACTTTTTTATATGAAAAATCATCTACTCGAAAAGTTACATCCGAATTCTCACGTGCATCATCTACTTTTGCATACGAACTCGGATTAAAAACTTTTTCAATATTTACCGCGCACGTGCAGCAAAAATAATAATGAAAAAGGGAATGCAACACGAGGACTTCCCAGGAGGTCACCCATCCTAGTACTACTCTCGCCCAAGCACGCTTAACTTCGGAGTTCTGATGGGATCCGGTGCTTTAGTGCTGGTATGATCGCATCCGACATGTTTCTAATCCCTTCGTTCCTTATGCTCGCGCCTCCCAGCTCCACTACATACTCTACCGTACATTCCTTGCCACCGCTCGATACTTCACCATACTACTTTCTCTCCACCTCAACAACAGTTCCCACGTTTAACACGGTTTTCACCCCTCCCACTCCGTCGCCACGTTGCCACGAGTTTTCACACGCCGTCGAACGATTTCAGAAAGCGGTGCCAGTGTATAGTGCGCCATTACTAGTTCAAACTAGTAATGGCGCACCACCTAACTTGTGCGCCATTAGTAACCAGGGTTACTAATGACGCATTTGTAGGTGGTGCGCCATTAGTAACCTGCACTACTGCAAAATGCGCCCCCCCCCCCCGTGGACCGCCTTTTCGGTTTTAAAAAAGAGTAAAAGAAAATGATGGAAATGTCAAAAAAACAAGAGAAATTAAGTTTCCCATGTGATATGTGGTCTAGTTGTTTCGAAAATTTACAAATATGAATTTTGACTTTATTTGCAAAATCTCTCTGGAATTTAGTAAAATGGGCATAACTTTTGCATACGAACTCGGATTAAAAACTTTTTTATATGAAAAATCATCTACTCGAAAAGTTACATCCGAATTCTCACGTGCATCATCTACTTTTGCATACGAACTCGGATTAAAAACTTTTTCAATATTTACCGCGCACGTGCAGCAAAAATAATAATGAAAAAGGGAATGCAACACGAGGACTTCCCAGGAGGTCACCCATCCTAGTACTACTCTCGCCCAAGCACGCTTAACTTCGGAGTTCTGATGGGATCCGGTGCTTTAGTGCTGGTATGATCGCATCCGACATGTTTCTAATCCCTTCGTTCCTTATGCTCGCGCCTCCCAGCTCCACTACATACTCTACCGTACATTCCTTGCCACCGCTCGATACTTCACCATACTACTTTCTCTCCACCTCAACAACAGTTCCCACGTTTAACACGGTTTTCACCCCTCCCACTCCGTCGCCACGTTGCCACGAGTTTTCACACGCCGTCGAACGATTTCAGAAAGCGGTGCCAGTGTATAGTGCGCCATTACTAGTTCAAACTAGTAATGGCGCACCACCTAACTTGTGCGCCATTAGTAACCAGGGTTACTAATGACGCATTTGTAGGTGGTGCGCCATTAGTAACCTGCACTACTGCAAAATGCGCCCCCCCCCCCCCGTGGACCGCCTTTTCGGTTTTAAAAAAGAGTAAAAGAAAATGATGGAAATGTCAAAAAAACAAGAGAAATTAAGTTTCCCATGTGATATGTGGTCTAGTTGTTTCGAAAATTTACAAATATGAATTTTGACTTTATTTGCAAAATCTCTCTGGAATTTAGTAAAATGGGCATAACTTTTGCATACGAACTCGGATTAAAAACTTTTTTATATGAAAAATCATCTACTCGAAAAGTTACATCCGAATTCTCACGTGCATCATCTACTTTTGCATACGAACTCGGATTAAAAACTTTTTCAATATTTACCGCGCACGTGCAGCAAAAATAATAATGAAAAAGGGAATGCAACACGAGGACTTCCCAGGAGGTCACCCATCCTAGTACTACTCTCGCCCAAGCACGCTTAACTTCGGAGTTCTGATGGGATCCGGTGCTTTAGTGCTGGTATGATCGCATCCGACATGTTTCTAATCCCTTCGTTCCTTATGCTCGCGCCTCCCAGCTCCACTACATACTCTACCGTACATTCCTTGCCACCGCTCGATACTTCACCATACTACTTTCTCTCCACCTCAACAACAGTTCCCACGTTTAACACGGTTTTCACCCCTCCCACTCCGTCGCCACGTTGCCACGAGTTTTCACACGCCGTCGAACGATTTCAGAAAGCGGTGCCAGTGTATAGTGCGCCATTACTAGTTCAAACTAGTAATGGCGCACCACCTAACTTGTGCGCCATTAGTAACCAGGGTTACTAATGACGCATTTGTAGGTGGTGCGCCATTAGTAACCTGCACTACTGCAAAATGCGCCCCCCCCCCCCGTGGACCGCCTTTTCGGTTTTAAAAAAGAGTAAAAGAAAATGATGGAAATGTCAAAAAAACAAGAGAAATTAAGTTTCCCATGTGATATGTGGTCTAGTTGTTTCGAAAATTTACAAATATGAATTTTGACTTTATTTGCAAAATCTCTCTGGAATTTAGTAAAATGGGCATAACTTTTGCATACGAACTCGGATTAAAAACTTTTTTATATGAAAAATCATCTACTCGAAAAGTTACATCCGAATTCTCACGTGCATCATCTACTTTTGCATACGAACTCGGATTAAAAACTTTTTCAATATTTACCGCGCACGTGCAGCAAAAATAATAATGAAAAAGGGAATGCAACACGAGGACTTCCCAGGAGGTCACCCATCCTAGTACTACTCTCGCCCAAGCACGCTTAACTTCGGAGTTCTGATGGGATCCGGTGCTTTAGTGCTGGTATGATCGCATCCGACATGTTTCTAATCCCTTCGTTCCTTATGCTCGCGCCTCCCAGCTCCACTACATACTCTACCGTACATTCCTTGCCACCGCTCGATACTTCACCATACTACTTTCTCTCCACCTCAACAACAGTTCCCACGTTTAACACGGTTTTCACCCCTCCCACTCCGTCGCCACGTTGCCACGAGTTTTCACACGCCGTCGAACGATTTCAGAAAGCGGTGCCAGTGTATAGTGCGCCATTACTAGTTCAAACTAGTAATGGCGCACCACCTAACTTGTGCGCCATTAGTAACCAGGGTTACTAATGACGCATTTGTAGGTGGTGCGCCATTAGTAACCTGCACTACTGCAAAATGCGCCCCCCCCCCCCCCGTGGACCGCCTTTTCGGTTTTAAAAAAGAGTAAAAGAAAATGATGGAAATGTCAAAAAAACAAGAGAAATTAAGTTTCCCATGTGATATGTGGTCTAGTTGTTTCGAAAATTTACAAATATGAATTTTGACTTTATTTGCAAAATCTCTCTGGAATTTAGTAAAATGGGCATAACTTTTGCATACGAACTCGGATTAAAAACTTTTTTATATGAAAAATCATCTACTCGAAAAGTTACATCCGAATTCTCACGTGCATCATCTACTTTTGCATACGAACTCGGATTAAAAACTTTTTCAATATTTACCGCGCACGTGCAGCAAAAATAATAATGAAAAAGGGAATGCAACACGAGGACTTCCCAGGAGGTCACCCATCCTAGTACTACTCTCGCCCAAGCACGCTTAACTTCGGAGTTCTGATGGGATCCGGTGCTTTAGTGCTGGTATGATCGCATCCGACATGTTTCTAATCCCTTCGTTCCTTATGCTCGCGCCTCCCAGCTCCACTACATACTCTACCGTACATTCCTTGCCACCGCTCGATACTTCACCATACTACTTTCTCTCCACCTCAACAACAGTTCCCACGTTTAACACGGTTTTCACCCCTCCCACTCCGTCGCCACGTTGCCACGAGTTTTCACACGCCGTCGAACGATTTCAGAAAGCGGTGCCAGTGTATAGTGCGCCATTACTAGTTCAAACTAGTAATGGCGCACCACCTAACTTGTGCGCCATTAGTAACCAGGGTTACTAATGACGCATTTGTAGGTGGTGCGCCATTAGTAACCTGCACTACTGCAAAATGCGCCCCCCCCCCCCCGTGGACCGCCTTTTCGGTTTTAAAAAAGAGTAAAAGAAAATGATGGAAATGTCAAAAAAACAAGAGAAATTAAGTTTCCCATGTGATATGTGGTCTAGTTGTTTCGAAAATTTACAAATATGAATTTTGACTTTATTTGCAAAATCTCTCTGGAATTTAGTAAAATGGGCATAACTTTTGCATACGAACTCGGATTAAAAACTTTTTTATATGAAAAATCATCTACTCGAAAAGTTACATCCGAATTCTCACGTGCATCATCTACTTTTGCATACGAACTCGGATTAAAAACTTTTTCAATATTTACCGCGCACGTGCAGCAAAAATAATAATGAAAAAGGGAATGCAACACGAGGACTTCCCAGGAGGTCACCCATCCTAGTACTACTCTCGCCCAAGCACGCTTAACTTCGGAGTTCTGATGGGATCCGGTGCTTTAGTGCTGGTATGATCGCATCCGACATGTTTCTAATCCCTTCGTTCCTTATGCTCGCGCCTCCCAGCTCCACTACATACTCTACCGTACATTCCTTGCCACCGCTCGATACTTCACCATACTACTTTCTCTCCACCTCAACAACAGTTCCCACGTTTAACACGGTTTTCACCCCTCCCACTCCGTCGCCACGTTGCCACGAGTTTTCACACGCCGTCGAACGATTTCAGAAAGCGGTGCCAGTGTATAGTGCGCCATTACTAGTTCAAACTAGTAATGGCGCACCACCTAACTTGTGCGCCATTAGTAACCAGGGTTACTAATGACGCATTTGTAGGTGGTGCGCCATTAGTAACCTGCACTACTGCAAAATGCGCCCCCCCCCCCCGTGGACCGCCTTTTCGGTTTTAAAAAAGAGTAAAAGAAAATGATGGAAATGTCAAAAAAACAAGAGAAATTAAGTTTCCCATGTGATATGTGGTCTAGTTGTTTCGAAAATTTACAAATATGAATTTTGACTTTATTTGCAAAATCTCTCTGGAATTTAGTAAAATGGGCATAACTTTTGCATACGAACTCGGATTAAAAACTTTTTTATATGAAAAATCATCTACTCGAAAAGTTACATCCGAATTCTCACGTGCATCATCTACTTTTGCATACGAACTCGGATTAAAAACTTTTTCAATATTTACCGCGCACGTGCAGCAAAAATAATAATGAAAAAGGGAATGCAACACGAGGACTTCCCAGGAGGTCACCCATCCTAGTACTACTCTCGCCCAAGCACGCTTAACTTCGGAGTTCTGATGGGATCCGGTGCTTTAGTGCTGGTATGATCGCATCCGACATGTTTCTAATCCCTTCGTTCCTTATGCTCGCGCCTCCCAGCTCCACTACATACTCTACCGTACATTCCTTGCCACCGCTCGATACTTCACCATACTACTTTCTCTCCACCTCAACAACAGTTCCCACGTTTAACACGGTTTTCACCCCTCCCACTCCGTCGCCACGTTGCCACGAGTTTTCACACGCCGTCGAACGATTTCAGAAAGCGGTGCCAGTGTATAGTGCGCCATTACTAGTTCAAACTAGTAATGGCGCACCACCTAACTTGTGCGCCATTAGTAACCAGGGTTACTAATGACGCATTTGTAGGTGGTGCGCCATTAGTAACCTGCACTACTGCAAAATGCGCCCCCCCCCCCCGTGGACCGCCTTTTCGGTTTTAAAAAAGAGTAAAAGAAAATGATGGAAATGTCAAAAAAACAAGAGAAATTAAGTTTCCCATGTGATATGTGGTCTAGTTGTTTCGAAAATTTACAAATATGAATTTTGACTTTATTTGCAAAATCTCTCTGGAATTTAGTAAAATGGGCATAACTTTTGCATACGAACTCGGATTAAAAACTTTTTTATATGAAAAATCATCTACTCGAAAAGTTACATCCGAATTCTCACGTGCATCATCTACTTTTGCATACGAACTCGGATTAAAAACTTTTTCAATATTTACCGCGCACGTGCAGCAAAAATAATAATGAAAAAGGGAATGCAACACGAGGACTTCCCAGGAGGTCACCCATCCTAGTACTACTCTCGCCCAAGCACGCTTAACTTCGGAGTTCTGATGGGATCCGGTGCTTTAGTGCTGGTATGATCGCATCCGACATGTTTCTAATCCCTTCGTTCCTTATGCTCGCGCCTCCCAGCTCCACTACATACTCTACCGTACATTCCTTGCCACCGCTCGATACTTCACCATACTACTTTCTCTCCACCTCAACAACAGTTCCCACGTTTAACACGGTTTTCACCCCTCCCACTCCGTCGCCACGTTGCCACGAGTTTTCACACGCCGTCGAACGATTTCAGAAAGCGGTGCCAGTGTATAGTGCGCCATTACTAGTTCAAACTAGTAATGGCGCACCACCTAACTTGTGCGCCATTAGTAACCAGGGTTACTAATGACGCATTTGTAGGTGGTGCGCCATTAGTAACCTGCACTACTGCAAAATGCGCCCCCCCCCCCCGTGGACCGCCTTTTCGGTTTTAAAAAGAGTAAAAGAAAATGATGGAAATGTCAAAAAAACAAGAGAAATTAAGTTTCCCATGTGATATGTGGTCTAGTTGTTTCGAAAATTTACAAATATGAATTTTGACTTTATTTGCAAAATCTCTCTGGAATTTAGTAAAATGGGCATAACTTTTGCATACGAACTCGGATTAAAACTTTTTTATATGAAAAATCATCTACTCGAAAAGTTACATCCGAATTCTCACGCTGCATCATCTACTTTTGCATACGAACTCGGATTAAAAACTTTTCAATATTTACCGTGCACGTGCAGCAAAAATAATAATGAACAAGGGAATGCAAAACACGAGGAATTCCCCAAGAGGTCACCCATCCTAGTACTACTCTCTCGCCCAAGCACGATTA
>JAAAWK010000378.1:0-39450 GCA_022496015.1 Hordeum marinum | reverse complement strand
ACTGGAGCCAACGCCTGTCGAAGCTCCTCCGCCGCGAGTACTCGTCGCTAGCGAACCAGGGCACCTTCGGCCCCCTTCCACCTCCATCGGATCAATGGCTCGGCGCTGGTCCCATTCCCGTGCCCGCCAACCATTGTCGTGCCCTGCATCATCGCCGGTGAGCTCGCCGGCCTCCATGTCGCAAGGTTGGAGATGATAGGCGGGGCCTTTGGGCGAGAGCCGTCAGGTTTGAACGCTAGCACGTGCTCGCCAATTCGCCTGGGCTGGCTGGCCGTTGGGCCGGCCCAGCTCCGGCCAGATCTGGCCCATGGCACACTATCCCTTCTCCTTTTTCTTTTCTAGTTGATTTAACAAAAATTCCACAGATTCAAATACGTTTCCAAATTAAAATATTCTTCGACCATAAATCTTGTAATATTCTATAGTATTTAAGAATACCACGTGTAATTTTTTTGCAAATGATTTATGTAGTGGTTTTATTTAAAACCTAGTTTTGAATATTTGAAACCTCTGTTAAAATAGTTTTCAGAACCTTTTTGCTTCAAAACCAGTGACAAATATTTTTAGTTTTTATTGTAGTATTTTACATAATGGTGTGACATTTTAGAAGTAGAATATTTTCTCTTTTTTGCTATGTTCTTATTTTAGTCTGATAATATTGCGACGATAGATTACGCCATGGAGGAGGAAGTTGGACGAGAAGACTTCGAAGACCCTAAGGACTTTGTTGAGCCAGACAAGCAGCACCTTGACCATGCCTAAGAAACTTTTTCATGCATGTCATATAGCACCTTATGTTCTGATGAATTGATCATGATGATGTGGAGACCACTCTGACGGGTTGCCTCCGATACTATTACCGTTGATACTTGCATCGTGCATGACCCTACCTTCTTATGAGGGTTATGCGGGTGGAGTAGTTAAGTTGCTAAGTAGTTGCTACACAAAGTGGGACAGGCTTATGCATGGTGTTGGAAACAACGCTTTTTCAAAGGCTTTTCAAAAAAACCATCGGGTTCCAGTAATGCCCGAGGGAGATGGTGATGAGCTAGGTAACCACTTGACAAGGAAGTGGTGTACCGAGGCAAGCGAGTGTGTGGTTTTTGAAAAATGGAATGGTGTAAGTTGCAACCGTTATTCCAACCTTACATTACAGCCGTGACATCCCTTATGGGATGGGTCTTTGTTGATTACTTTGGTGGGTACTTGCAAAGAGCCCGCATTACTAGTGGCGGGAGTGACATGGTCACTCTCGATACGGGATCATGTCCGAAAGGACGATCATGAGTTGTTTTTACAGACATCGGCACACCGTTGCGTGCCCTCATGGATGATACATGTGATGTATATCATGGGGGATGGCACCAAAGAGTGGACTCTTTGTTTAGTGTCACCAGGGGAAAGGCATTGTATGGGTACTTACCTTGGGTATGAACGATACCGCGAGTCGTGGATTGACGAGGAAGTTTCCCGAATCTTGTGGGTACAGTGTGCAACCTCTACAAAGTGTAAAACTATTTGAATAGCCGTGTACACATTCAAGGATAGTTGGATGACCGCGATTGGGCTACGTCCATTGTTTACAAATTTGGTGTGTGTGTGGCAAAGATGATGCTTGACCTAAGTCAAATGACTTAGCATGGTGAATTAACATGAGGTGTTCAACCTCTATTTATATTTATATCTGTAACCTGTTCACAAGGACACCTGCAATCGGATGATGCATGCTTTTACAAGTAATTGATCATGTCATTGCCCTCAAAATTAGCTTTCTGCAAAACTCACCTACTTAGTTCTATCATGCATTGTTATACATTGTTCCAAAACATGGGTTGCTTGCGAGTACATTTAAAGTACTCATTGGCTTGCCACTGGTTATTTAATTGGACATCGATGAAAAAGCAGCAATAAGGTGAAGAGTTCGTTGGTGACGAACATGTGAACTAGGATGCTTCCCAGTCAGAATTCCTGTAGGGTTAAGGCAGATGGCACGGGTGCACAGTTTCGATCAAGATTTCTGCTACTAGTTATGTTGTTATTGTTGGGAACGTTACATGGGAACAAAAGTTTTCCTACACATCACCAAGATCCAATCTAGGAGATGAGCGTCTACGAGAGGAGAAAACGGATCCACATACCCTTGTAGATTCGCTAAGCGGAAGCGTTAAGAACGCGGTGATGTAGTCGAACGTCTTTGTGATCCAAATCGCAAATCGTCCCACTATACAATCACGGTCTAGCGCCGGACGGACGACACCTCCGCGTTCAATAGACATACAACTTGACGATGCCTTCACCTCCTCGATCCAGCAGTGATGTGAAGTAGTAGATGAGTTTCAGCAGCACGACGGTGTGCTGATGGTGGCGGTGGAGAACAATCTCCATAGGGCTTCGCCAAGCACAACGGAAACTATGAAGGAGGACAAACTAGAGGGGACAGGGTTGCCGGCACACATCTTGGGGAATTCTTGATGTGTTCCAGGAGCTAGCCCTGTCCCTCTATTTATATTTTGAGCCTAGGGTCGAAACGTGGAGGAAGAGCCTCCTCCAAGTCTGTTGGCCTGCAAGCCAAGAGTCCTCCTGGACCTCCAGGACCAACTCCAGGGTCCTTGGCGTCTGGGCCCCAGATGTCACGGTTCCTGGCATATGGCCCTGGCTCCACAAAACTCCTTTTGCACCTTCCTAAAGCCTCGTGGGCTTTGCCCCTTGGCCCAAATAAAGTGTTCTCGTACCCGAACATTTCGGGAAACAGCCGAAACCCCTTCTAGTGAATTCTGGAACCCTTCCGAAGACCAAACACTGTTATCACATATATCAATCTTTATATCCGGACTATTCTAGAGCTCATCGTCATGTTCGGGATCTCATCCGGGACTCTGAACAACCTTCGGTCACCAACATGACAACTCAAATATACTTATATCACCACCAAATGTTAAGTGTGTAGACTCTGCGAGTTCAAGAACTATGTAGACATGGCCGAGACCAACCTCTACGGTCAATAACCAATAGCGGGACCTGGATGCCAATATTGGCTCCTACATATTCTACGAAGATCTTTACGATTGATCCTCTATGTCAAGGATTCAGTTAATCCCATACGTTGTTCCCTTTGTTTATCGGTACGTTACTTGCCCGAGATTCAATTGTCGGTATCTCCATCCTAGTTCACTCTTGTTACCGGCAAGTCTCTTTACTCGTTCCGTAATAAAAGGTCACGTGGCTAATACTTTAGTCACTTTGTTTGCAAGGCTTGTTGTGATGTTGTATTACCGAGTGGGCCCTAAGATACCTCTTCGTCACAACGGAGTAACAAATCCTATCTTGATCCATGCCCACTCAACAGACACCCTCGGAGATACCTGTAGAGGATCTTTATAATCACCCAGTTTTGTTGAAACATTTGATACACACAAGGTATTCCTCCTATGTCAGTGAGTTACATGATCTCATGGTCACGGGAACATATAGTTGACATGCAGAAAACTATAGCAATAAACTGACATGATCATATGCTATGTTTATAGTTTGTGTATTTTCCATCAGATCATTCTGCTAATGATGTGATCCCATTATCAAATGACATCTCATGTCGATGGCTAGGAAACCTTGACCATCTTTGATCAACGAGCTAGTCTATTAGAGGCATACTAGGGACATGGTGTTGTCTATGTATCCACACATGTATCTAAGTTTCCGATCGATACAATTCTAGCATGGATAATAAATATTTTCATGAACAAGTAAATATGATAATAACTAATTTATTATTGCCTCTAGGGCATATTTCCAACAGTCTCCGTCTTGCACTAGAGTCAATAATCTAGCTCACATCGCTATGTGATTTACATTGGTATGAATCTCACACCCAATGAGTTCTGGGGTTTGATCATGTTTTGCATGTGAAAGAAGTTTTAGTCAATGTGTATGCGACATTCAGATCTGTGTGTACTTTGCAAATCTCTATGTCATATTGTAGATACTCCTACCATGCTCCACATGGAGATATTCCAAATGGCTGCTCCACTATACGTATCCGGATTGCTACTAACAATCATCTGGATTGGTGTTAAAGCTTGCATCGACGTAACCCTTTACGACAAACTCTTTATCACCCTTCCATATTCGAGAAATATTTCCTTAGTCCTCTAGTTACTAAGGATAATTTTGACCATTGTACTGCGATCCACTCCTGGATTACTATTGTACCCCTTGACAGACCCATGGCAAGGCACACACAGGTGCGGTACACAGCATGGCATACTATATAGAGCCTATGCCTAAGGCATAGGGTACGACCTTCGTGATTTCTATTTCTTCTGCCATGGTCGATCTTTGAGTCCAACCCAACTGCACACCTTACAAATCAAGCAAGAATTCCTTCTTTGACTGATGCCTTTTGAACTCTTTCAAAACCTTGTCAAGGTATGTACTCATTGAAAGTCTTATCAACCGACTTGATATATCTCTATAGATCTCGATGCCCAACAATTAAGTAGATTTATCCAGGTCTTCGTTTGAAAAACGCTTTTCAAACAGCCGTTTATGCTTTCCAGAAATTCTACATTATTTCCGATCAACAATATGTCACCACATATACATATCAAAAATTCTATAGTGCTCCAACTCGCTTTCTTGCAAATACAAGTTTCTCATAAACTTTGTATAAAGCCAAAAAACTTTGATCACCTCATCAAAGCGTATATTCCAACTCCGAGATGCTTGCTCCAGCCCATAGAAGGATCGCCGGAGCTTGCATACCTTTTAGCATCCTTAGGACTGACAAAACCTACTGGTTGTATCATATACAACCTTTCCTCAAGGGAACCATTAAGGAAACAATGTTTTGACATCCATCTTCCAGATTTCATAATTGAAAATGCAGCAAATCCTAACATAATTCCAATAGACATTAGCATCCCTACGGGTGAGAAAGTCTCATCATAGTCAACTCCCTGAACTTTGTCGGAAACTTCTTTGCGACAAGTCGAGCTTTTATAAATGGGTGGCATTTACCATCAGCGTCCATCTTCTTCTTAAACGTCCATTTGTACTCAACGACCTGCCGTTCAATAGGAAATTCTACCAAAGTCCATACTTGGTTTTCATACATGGATCCTTTCTCAGATTTCATGGCTCCTACCCATTTGTTGGAATCTGGGCCCACCATCCGTTTTCATAGCTCGTAGGTTCACTATTGTCTAACAACATGACCTTCAAGACAGGATTGGCGTACTACTCAGGGGCGGTACGAGTCCTTGTCGACCTACGAGGTTCGGTAGTAACTTGATCTGAAGCATCATGATCATCATCATTTGCTTCCTCTTCACTTGGTGTAGGCGTTGCAGAAACATCTTTCTACGTCGTGTGATGTCTACTACGCAACTTTCTTCTTGTAGACTCGTGTTGGGCCTCCAAGCGCAGAGTTTTGTAGGACAGTGGCAATTTTCCCTCGAGTGGATGACCTAAGGTTTATCAATCCTTGGGAGGTGTAGGATGAAGATGGTCTCTCTCAAACAACCCTACAACCAAATAACAAAGAGTCTCTTGTGTCCCCAACACACCCAATACAATGGTAAATTGTATAGGTGCACTAGTTCGGCGAAGAGATGGTGATAAAAGTGTAATATGGATGGTATATACAGGTTTTCATAATCTAAAAATATAAAAACAGCAAGGTAACAAATAGTAAACAGCGAGCAAAATGTTGTATAAATGCTTGGAAACAAGGCCTAGGGTCCATACTTTCACAAGTGCAATTTCTCTCAACATTATTGACTTAGTTGAATCATATGTAAGTACCTCTCGTGTGACAAAGAGTTCACTCCAAAGTCAAAAATAGCGGAGCACTAACGAAGAAATTATTGTAGGGTATGAAACCACCTCAAAGTTATCTTTTCTGATCAATCTTAGGAGCTATCCCTATAAGTGTCACAAACAGCCCTAGAGTTCGTTCTAAAATAACACCTTAAGATACACATCAACCAAAACCCTAATGTCACCTAGATACTCCAATGTCATCACAAGTACCCATGGGCTTGATTATACGATATGCATCACATAATTTCAGATTCATCATGTTCAATCCAACACAAAGAACTTCAAAGAGTGCCCCAAAGTTTCTACCGGAACGTTAAGACAAGAACGTGTGCCAACCCCTATGCATAGATTCCCAAGGTCATGGAACCCGCAAGTTGATCATCAAAACATACATCAAGTGGATCAATAGAACATCCCATTGTCACCACGGATATCCCATCTCAATACATATGTCAAGTGTTCTCAAATCCTTAAAGACTCAATCCGATAAGAAAACTTCAAAGGGAAAACTCAATTCATCACAAGAGGATAGAGAGGGGAAAACTCCATGTGTTTCAATCCATATCAATAAAGCTCGCGGTACATCAAGATCGTGCCATCTTAAGAACACAAGAGAGAGAGATCAAACACATAGCTACTGGTACATACCCTCAGCCCTGAGGGTGAACTACTCCCTCGTCGTCATGGAGATTGTCGGGATGATGAACATGGCCTCCGGTGATGGTTTCCCCCTCCGACGGGGTGCCGGAATGGGCTCCCGATTGGTTTTTCTTGGCTCTAGAGGCTTGCGGTGGTGGAACTCCGGATCTAGGTTTCTGTTCAGGGGTTTCTATATTTATAAGAGTTTGTGACGGGGGAAACAAGTCGAGGGGGTCTGCGAGGGAATCACACGCCAGGGGGCGCACCCTAGGGGGTGGGCACCCCCTTGTGGCTTGTGGCTTCCTCGGCCTTCCTCTCTGATGACTCTTCGCTCCAGTATTTTTTAAATTTTCCAAAAATATTCTTCGTAAATTTTCATCTCATTCTGAGAACTTTTATTTCTGCACAATAACAACACCACTGTAGTTCTGCTGAAAACATCGTCACTCGGGGTTAGTTCTAATAAAATCATACCCAAATCATAGAGAATTATTGTAAACATGGCATGAATACTTCATAAATTATAGATACGTTGGAGACGTATCATCATGCTACTATCCAACTGAAGTGACGGTTCAACAACCTCATCAAGTTCTACTTTCCTCCCACTCAATTCTTTCGAGAGAAACTTTTTCTCGAGAAAGGACCCATTTTTAGCAACAAACAGTTTGCCCTAAGATCTGAGATAGAAGGTATACCCAACTGTTTCCTTAGGGTATCCTATGTAGATGTAATTTTCTGCTTTAGGTTCAAGCTTATCAGACATAAGTGTCGCATTCCCAAACTCTAAGAAATGACAGCTTAGGTTTGTGCCAAACCATAATTCATACGGTGTCATCTCAACGGATTTAGATGGTGCCCTATTTAAAGTGAATGTAGTTGTCTCTAATGCATAACCCAAAAACTATAGTGGAAATTGACAAGAGACATCATAGTACGCACCATATCCGATAGAGCATGACTACGAGGTTCGGGCACACCATCACACTATGGTGTTCCAGGTGGCGTGAGTTGTGAAACAACTTCCACATTGTCTTAAGTTGTATACAAAACTCATAACTTAGGTATTCACCTCCACGATCATAACGTAGACATTTTATCTTCTCGTCATGATGATCTCAAACTTCACTCTGAATTTGGTTGAACTTTTCAAACATTTCAGACTTGTGTTTCACCAAGTAAATATTCCCGTATCTAATTGAATCATCAGTGAAGATAAGAAAATAACGATATCCATCGTACGCTATAATACTCAATGCACCGCATACATCAACATGTATCATTTCCAATAAGTCACCTGCCCGCTCCATCGTACCGGAAAACGGGGTCTTAGTCATCTTGCCCATGATGCATGGCCCGCATCTCTCAATCGATTCGAAATTGAATGAGTCCAAAGATCCATCAGACTGGAGTTTCTTCTTGTGCTTTACACCAATATGACATTTAGCGGCAGCGCCACAAGTATGTGTTACTATCATTATTAACTTTGCATCTTTTGGCATAAATATTATGAACATCTGTATCACTACAATCAACCATCATTGGGTGCATGACCATTGAAGGTATTATTCATGTAAATAGAATACCCATTATTCTCTAACTTAAAGGAATAACCGTATTGCAATAAACACGATCTAATCACGTTCATGCTCAATGCGAACACTAAATAACATCTATTTAGGTTCATCACTAATCCCGAAGGTAGAGAGAACGTGTGATGGTGATCACATCAACCTTGAAAACACTTCCAACACACATCGTCACCTTGCCCTTAGCTAGTCTCCGTTTATTTCATAGCTTTTATTTTGAGTTACCAACATTTAGCAACTGAAGCGATATCTAATACCCCGGTGCTACTAGGAGTACTAGTAAGGTACATATGAATAAAATGTATAGCAAATATACTTCTGTTGACATTGCCAGCCTTCTTATCTACCAAGTATCCAAGGCACCTCCGCTTTAGTGACCGTTCTCCTCATAATAGAAGCACTCATTCTTGGGTTTGGGTTCAACATTGGGTTTCTTAACTGGAGCAGCAACTGGCTTGCCGTTCTTGAAGTTTTCCCTTCATTCCCTTGCCCTTCTTGAATCTAGTGGTTTTACTAACCATCAACACTTGATACTCCTTGATTTCTACCTTCACGGTGTCAAACATCACAAACAGCTCAGGGATCATCTTCTCCATCCCTGGCATGTTATAGTTCATCACGATGCTCTAGCAGCTTGGTGGCAGTGACTTGGAGAACTATATCAATCACTATCTTGTGTGGAAGATTAACTCCCACTCGATTCAAGCGATTGTAGCACCCAGACAATATGAGCACATGCTCGGTGATTGAGCTATTCTCCTTCATCTTGCAAGCAAAGAATCTTGTTGGAGGTCTCATACCTCTCAATGCAGGCACAAGCTTGAAATCTCAATTCCAGCTCTTGGAACATCTCATATGTTCCATGACGTTCAAAATGTCTTTGGAGCCTCAATTCTAAGCCGTAATGCATGACGCACTGAACTATCAAGTAGTCATCACAACATGCTTGTCTGATGTTCACAACATCCACAGACAATGCTAGAGGGGGTGGCGCACCAAGCGGTGCATCAAAGACATAAGCCTTGTGTGCATCAATGAGGACAATCCTTAGTTTACGGACCTAGTCCGCATAATTGCTACCATCATCTTTCAACTCTATTTTCACTAGGAATGTATCAAAAAACACAAGGGACCTACGACGCGAGCTATTTATCTATAACATAATTTTGCAAAGACAACTTTAGACTATGTTGATGACTCTGAGTTCAGTTAATCATATTACTTAAGAACTCCCACTCAAATTGACGTCCCTCCGGTGATCCGAGTGCTACATGATCCAACTTCACCAACCAAAGTCCGATAATCATGTGAGATGAGGTGGTGTCAATGGTGAACTGATAACCCACAAGTATAGGGGATCACAACAATTTTTGAGGGTAGAGTATTCAACCCAAATTTATTGATTCGACACAAGGGGAGCCAAAGAATATTCTCGAGTATTAGCAGCTGAGTTATCAATTCAACCACACCTTAAAGACTTAATATCTGCAGCAAAGTATTCAGTAGAAAAGTAATATGGAAGTAACGATAACGGTGGCAATGTGATAGTAGCAGTTTGTAGTGATTGTAACAGTAGCAACAGAAAAGTAACTTAGCAAAGATCAATATGTGAAAATTTCGTAGGCAATGGATCAGTGATGGATAATTATGTCGAGTGGCATTCATCATGCAACAGTTATAAAATAGGGTGACACAGAACTAGCTCCAATTCATCAATGTAATGTAGGCATGTATTCCATATATAGTCATGCATCCTTATGGACAAGAACTTGCATGACATCTTTTGTCCTACCCTCTCGTGGCAGCGGAGTCCTAATGGAAACTAAGGGATACTAAGGCCTCCTTTTAATACAGAACTGGACCACAGCATTAGCACTTAGTGAATACATGAACTCCTCAAACTATGGTAATCACCGAAAAGATTCCCAGTTATTGTCACCCTGGGGGATGCGGATCATAACTCGTAATAGGTGTCTACAACTTGCAAGATAGGATCAAGAATAAATATATATTCATGATAACATAATAGGTTCAGATCTGAAATCATGGCACTCGGGCCCTAGTGACAAGCATTAAGCATAGCAAAGTCATAGCAACATCAATCTCAAAACATAGTGGATACTAGGGTTCAAACTCTATCAAAACTAACTCGATTACATGATAAAATTCGTCCAACCCATCACCGTCCAACAAGCCTACAATGAGATTACTCACGAACGGTGGAGAGCATCATGAAATTGGTGATGAAGGATGGTTGGTGATGATGAAGGCGTCGATTTCCCTGCTCTAGAGCCCAATACAGACTCCAGATCTAGTCTCCCAAGGAAGAATGGGAGGTGGCAGCGGCTCCGTATCCTGAACTGCGATGAACTCTTCTCCTTGATTTTTTTCCTCCCCGAATAGGAATATATATAAGTGGAAACAAGGTTGGCTTGTGGCTAGGTGGTGGGCCACATGCAGCTGATTCTTTCGCCAATATTTTTTATTAATTCCAAAAATATGCTTCAGAAATTTTTAGGTCAATCCGAGAACTTTTATTTCTGCACAAAAATAACACCAAGGCAATTCTGCTGAAAACAACGTCAGTCCGGGTTAATTCCGTTCAAATCATGCAAATTAGAGTCCAAAACAAGGGCAAAAGTGTTTGGAAAAGTAGATACGTTGGAGACGTATCGACTCCCCCAAGCTTAAGCCTTTGCTTCTCCTCAAGCAATTCAGTTGATAAACTGAAAGTGATAAATAAAAAACATTTACAAACTCTGTTTGATCTTGCTATTGTAAATATGTCTAACTTATGTTTAGGTTTTCCGCAAAGATTATGAACTAACCACATTCACAATAACATTTAGGTCTCACATTTACTCATATCAATGGCATAATCAACTAGCAAGCAATAATAATAAGTCTCGGATGACAACAATTTTATCAAAACAATCATGATACAATATGACATAATGGTATCTCGCTAGCCCTTTCTAAGACCGCAAAACATAAATGCAGAGCACCTCTGGAGAACAAGGACTGACTAGACATTGTAATTCTTGGTAAAAGAGATCTAGTCACACTCATACTCAAAATAAATTAGTAGCAAATCATACAAATGATGATGGTGCTCTCTAACTGGTGCCTTTTATAAAAGGATGATGAATCGATAGTAAAATAAAATAGATAGGCCCTTCACATAGGGAAGCATTGATTTGCAGAGGTGCGAGAGCTCGAATTTTTAAAACAGGATGACTAATAATTTTGAGAGGTATGCTTTTATTGCCAACATAGAAACTAAGAGATGTCGATATCTTCCATGCTAGATAAATTATAGGTGGTTCTCAAACAGAATGTTAATTTTTTACTCCCCCTCCACCAAATCAATCACACTCCACGGCGGGCAGAATCCACAGGTACCGTCCATACAAACACAATCCCGGGGGAGTTTTGTTTATTATACTTTTGATTTGATTTTTGAGCAAGGGATTGGGCATCTCAAATACCAACCACTTCCTCGTGAATGATAGTGAATCAAGACGTATCGTGAGAATAACCCACCTAGCATGGAAGATACTGACAACCCCCAGTCACTACATGAGCGAGTTGGGCATACAAAACGAAATATTTGTTTGAAGGTTTGGAGATTGGTACATGCAAATTTATTTGGGACGGTAGGTAAATACCGCATATAGGTATGTGTGGTGGACTCATATGGAACAACTTTGGGTTTATGGAGATGGATGCACAAGCACTATTCCCGCTTAGTACAAGTGAAGGCTAGCAAAAGACTGGGGAGCAACCAACTAGAGAGCGACAATAGTCATAAACATGCGTTGAGATTGACCAACATTGAATACAAGCATGAGTAGGATATAAATCTCCATGAACATAAACAACATGGATGCTATGTTGGTTTTGTTTCAACTACGTGCGTGAACATGTGCCAAGTCAAGCCAGTCGAATCATTCAGAGGAGGATACCATTCTATCATACAACATCACGGCCATTTTAATATGCATGTTGGCACTCAAAACAAACCATTATTAACTATTAGCTAATTAAGCATGGCATGAATAAATATAATCTCTAATTGTCATTGCAAACATGTTCAACCCATAATGAGCTGAATCCCGAACGATGAGCTAATCATATTTACAAAAACAAGATAGTTAGAGTTCGTACCAGCTTTTCTCCATCTCGGTCATTTCATCATATATCGTCATTATTGCCTTTCATTTGCATGACCGAACAATGTGAATAATAAGAGTGCACATGCATTGGACTAAGCTGGATTCTGCAAGCGGTAACTCAACGGAGAAGACAAGGCAATATGGGCTCTATGTAAGATAAACAATAATGCATATGAGAGCCACTTAACATTTCATCATGGTCTTCTCCTTTTCACCCAAAGAAAAGAAGTTTCCAAGCAAGAACGAGAAAAACTATTTACATGGGAAAACTCCCAACAAGCAAAAGAAGAACGAGAAATCTTTTTGGGTTTTCTTAAAGAATAATCAAACACACAAGAAGAAAGCATAAAGAAGAAATAAACTACCATGGATAGTACAATGAAAAATTATGAACACCGACAACTGAAATGAGTGTGTGAACATTAATGTAATGTCGGTGAGAAATACGTACTCCCCGAAGCTTAGGCTTTTGACCTAAGTTGGTCTAGGGCCACGGCTGGAAATAACCATCTTCGGGATAATACGGCGGACACAAAGGGTTCCACTGATTAGCGACATCCTATGGCTCCCACTGAAAAACCAGGGCCTGATATGGATCAAGGGCCGGTGTCGACTCAGGTGCAGGGGGTTGCGATGAACCCCAATATCGGTAGATGTCATCGGGCATAAAAGTGTACCTGCCTAAATGAATATCGAACAAGGAAGAAGCAGGCAGAGTAATAATCTCACAAGTACCCTGACTAAATACTAGGTTGTAGAGCAGCCTCTTATCCTTATTTTTTCTAATAAAATCATGTGCTACCATACTATTATAGTCTAAATTCTTCTTGGGGTAGCAACACTTCCTCTTCCTCGTAAAGCCTAATGGGTATCTCAAAATGTTTGTCCAGGCAAGATGCATAGATACCTCCAAATATGGGACCCTTTGAATGGTTTCTATTCAACCATTAGGCCACAATGGTGCCCAGACTAAAAGTTCTATAAGTAAGTAAAGCATGGAGCAAAATAGCAAGGTCGGGAGCACTAAGGCTTCCACTCTCGCCTCGACCAAGTAGACATCTACTCGCAAATAATGAATAATAGCGCAAAACAAGAAAATGTACACTAGCTGCTCTGGCCTTCGACACCCTTCTCTTCCCCCACAGTGATTGCGGCAATAAAATCCTCCATGTCTCTAGGACGTGGTTCACCGATGCTGCCCTCAAAAGGTATTTTGCAAACATTGCAAAAATCGTAAAGTGACATTTCCTTAGGCACATCATATAAATGAAATTCTACCATGGGAGGATTTTTCCTAGGATAAAAGTGAAATTTTTGCACGAAAGTATTAGTGAGTAAGATTTATTGGTCACACTTATCGTGGAGGAAGTCAGCGATGCCTGCATTCTCTACTAAGTAATAGAAATCTTCACAAATTCCGGCCGCTCTCAAGAATGCTTCACTTGGCCATTCACATGGACGAACCTCCGCGGTACGAGGGATATTGTATTTAGGCTTCTCACTTTCTTTTTCTTTAAACCCCCGGCTTGAAGAGCCTCTTAACAATCTCCTCATCATCTCTTTTTCTGAAAATTAATTTTGAAATTTTTAGTGACTCCAAATAAAAGTGAACAAAACTCAACAAAACTAAATGGCAACTACTCCCACAAGTGCCTAAAAGATATATCACACATCAAAACTACTTGGGACCATACAAATTTGACATGCAAGCTCAAGAACATGGTCACCACAACAGAAACAATTTGCAATATATAAGGCACTAGAACAAAAACTAATTGGACCATTGGAGGAGTCACATACCGATGAGCAAACCCCTAAAATAGTTTTGCAACTGGAGATTTGAGCAAGGAGATCGAAAATGGCAGCAAGATGAGCTAAAACACAAGTTTGAGCAATGCTGAGATTTTTTCTAGAGGAAGACGAATTGGATGGGTGCGAGAATAAGTGAGGGGCCCCACGTGGGACCCACAAGCCACCAGGGCGTGCCCAAGGGGTGGCGCCTTGCAGGCTTGTGGCCCACTGGTGCAGCCCCCTGATGCATACTAAGTGCCAAAAATTCTTAAATATTCCAGAAAAAATCATACTAAATTTTCAGTGCATTCTAGGGACTTCTATTTTCAGGTCATTTTTATAATGCACGAATAAAACAGAAAACAAGAAAACAATAGCATTTTACTAGAATGGAACTAAGGAACAGAGAATAAAATTTGGGTATAGAAGGTAGTGCTTTCTAAATTCATCCATCTCACCTTCATCAAAAAGAATCCAGCAATAAGGTTGATCAAGTCTTATTGATAAACTTTTTTCGAATGACACGGAACCAGAGAATTTTTGAATAACACTAGGATACCTCAATGGGGATATGCATGTCCCCAACAATAAGTATATCATATTTCTTCTTGATAGTAGGAAGAGGGAATTCAAAGCCTCTGATAATAATCGTGGAAACCTTTTCAAAGGAGTTGAGACTATGAACTTGAGGTTGTTTCTTCGGAAAATGCACCGTATGCTCATTACCATTAACATGAAAAGTGACATTGCCCTTGTTGCAATCAATAACAGCCCCTGCAGTATTCAAAAAGGGTCTACCAAGGATGATCGACATACTGTCATCCTCGGGAATATCAAGGATAACAAAGTCCGTTAAGATAGTAACGCTCGCAACTACAACAAGTACATCTTCACAAATACCGATGGGTAGAGCAGTTAATTTATCAGCCATTTGCAAGGAGATTTCAGTATGTGTCAACTTATTCAAATCAAGTCTATGATATAAAGAGAAAGGCATAACACTAACACCAGCTCCAAGGTCACATAAAGTAGTTTTAACATAATTTCCTTTAATAGAGCATGGTATAGTAGGTACTCTAGGTCCCCTAGTGTCTTTGGTATTCCACCCTTAAAGGTATAATTACCAAGCATGGTGGAAATCTCAGCTTCCGGTATTTTACTTTTATTTGTCACAATATCTTTCGTATACTTAGCATAAGGAGACATTTTCAGAATATCAGTCAAACGCATACGTAAAAAGACAGGTCTAAGCATTTCAACAAAGCGCTCAAAATCTTCATCATCCTATTTCTTGGATGGCTTAGGGGGAAAGGGCATGGGTTTTTAAACCCATGGTTCTCTTTCTCTACCATGTTTCCTAGCAACAAAGTGTCTTTTATCATATCTCTTATTCTTAAGGTGTGGGTTATCAAGATCAACAACAGGTTCAATCTCCACATCATTATCATTACTAGGTTGAGCATCAAAATGAACATCATCATTAATATTATCACCTGGCGCATGTTCATTCTCAAGTGTATCTATAACAGGTTCACTAGCAGCATGCAAAGTACTATCGTCATTCCTTTTCCTACTCTTATTGGAACTAATAGGGGCATCAGTATTAACTCTCTGAGAATCTTGCTCAATTCTCATAGGGTGGCCCTAGGGATAGAAAGGTTCTTGAGTCATTCTACCACCTCTAGTCACAACTTTAACATAATGATCATTGTTCTTACTATTCATCTCATTAAGTAAATCATTCTATGCCTTTAGTACTTGTTCTACTTGAGTAGTTACCATGGAAGCATGTTTACTACGAAGCTTAAGATCATTGACAGTTCTACTCAAATAATCACCCAAGCGATCAAGCAAATAATCATTATGTTTCAGTTGCCTACTAACATAAGCATTAAAATTTTCTTGCTTGACTACAAAGTTATCAAATTCATCCAAGCATTGGCTAGCGGGCTTATTATAAGGAATATCTTCTTCATCAAATCTACAGAGAGAATGTACCTCTACTACCTGTGTCGGGTTATCAAGACCATGTATTTCTTCAATAGGTGGTAGATTCTTAACACCTTCAGATTTAATACCTTTTCTTTCATTGATTTATTTGCCTCTTCATATCTTCAGGACTGAGAAATAGAATGCATATTTTCTTCGGAGATGGCTTTGGAGGTGGTCGGGAATAGTCCAATCATTATCATTGCTCAATATATTGTTCAATAGCAACTCAGCTTGTTCAATAGTTTGTTCCCTGAAAACACAACCAACACAACTATCAAGGTGGTCCCTAGAAGCATCGATTAGTCCATTATAAAATATATCAAGTATTTCATTTTTCGTGAGAGGATGATTAGGCAAAGCATTAAGAAACTGGACAAAGCCTTCCCCAAGCTTGTGGGAGACTCTCTTCTTCAATTTGCACAAAGTTAAATATTTCCTACAAATAAGCTTGTTTCTTATGGGCAGGAAAATATTTTTCACAGAAGAAATAAATCATATCCTGGGGACTACGTACGCAACCAGGAGCAAGAGAATTAAACCATATCTTAGCATCACCCTTTAATGAGAAAGGAAACTGAAAGCACATTTGCTCCCTTGGTGGTTTTGGTAATTAATAACAACATATAAGTCATTGAACTAATGTTTCCACCAAGTATATTTCAGGAAATGTTCAATGATAGGATTGGCAAAAGGAGATTGTGGACATACCCCAAGATGCAAGGAAATAGGTTGGCCAAGCTTCAAGCAAAATGACTCTATATTTTATATTTGTGCGAAATCACTTTGAGTCCATAGGAAAGCCAATACTATTAAAAGGGGGTAAGGTTTTGTTGGTGAACAATATGCTCAAACATGCACAAGTGATAATCACCAAAAACATCCACAAACTCTCCAACCAAAGTAGGTTCTATACCTAACACTCAAAACCGGTGCAACCAACATTCCCATACCGGTGCCACTAATTCCAGAACCTAGCCACTTCAGTGCAACTGATTCCATACCGGTGCCAGTGACTTTAGGTTGCCAACTTTCTGTTACGCAAATTCACATTATCGGTACCACCGAGAATGTTGGATCGGCGTCACCGAGATTGGAAATCTTACCGTTGGTCACCTTATCAGTGCAACCGAGTTTCCTATATCAGTCTCATCGAGATTCAAAAGTTGCCACCTTTTGGTCAATTTGGTACCACCGAAATTAACACATCGGTGTCACCGAGTTGGTCATTTTTTGTGTAATGGTTGGATTTTTGGGGTTGCCTATATATACCCCTTCACCACCACCTACTCAGAAGAGAAGCACTCAAAACTATTCCATACCTATCCTATTAGATTTCTGAGAGAGAACCACCTACCCTTGTGTTGAGGTCAAGATCTTCCACTCCAATCATATGGATCTTGATCTCTAGCCTCCCCAAGTAGCTTTCCACCAAACCCATTTCTTCCACCATGCCAAATCCGTGTGAGAGAGAGATGGTGTGCTGAGGAGTCTATCATCTTGAAGCACTAGAGCAAGGAGTTCATCGTCATTACAGAGCCTATTTCCTTTTGGAGGGTGGTGCCTCCTAGATTGGTTAAGTGTTGCTTGGGAGCCTCCTACTTTGTTTTGTGGAGTGAACCAAGAAGTTTGTAAGCGCAAGGAGATCGCCTACTTTGTGAAGATCTACCCATAATGAGGCTAGTCCTTCGTGGACGGAAGCCGTTATGGAATAGTCAAGGTTGCTACTTCGTGGACCCTTTTGGGTGGAGCCCTCCGTGGACTCTCACGACCATTACCCTCCGTGGGTTGAAGACTCCATAAACATGGATGTACGATAGCGGCACCTATCTGAACCACGGGAAAAATCATCGTGTCTACAACTGCGTTTGATCTTCCTACCCTATCCCTTCTATACATGCTTGTTGTTACTTTTCGCTGCTATATACTCTTAGCCTTACATGTGCAGCGTGTACTTGACTTGCCATGAAATGCTAAAACTGTCAACCCTAAAACTTGGTATAGGCAAAACTTTTATTTTGTCAAGTAGTCTAATCACCCCCCCCCCTCTAGACATACTTTCGGTCCTACAAGTGGTATCAGAGCTTTGGTCTCCATTGCTTAGGTCTCACAACCTAGGACAGTTTGGCGTCTAGTGAGGGAAATTATCATCGTAGAGGTCCGTACTTTGATGGCACTAATTTTGCTCGTTGGAAGCAGAAAATGAAAATGCATATTCTTAGTCATAACCCCGCCTTTTGGGCTGTTGTTCGTATTGGCTTGCAAGGTGAGTTCTTTGCGGATGGACGGGAACCGGATCGTGAAGCGATCGCGGATGAGTTGAAGATGTTGCAACTCAATGCTCAAGCATGCGGCATTCTCTTCAACTGCTTATGCCCCGAAGAATTCAACAAAACCAGCCGTCTTGAGAATGCAAAAGACATTTGGGATACATTGGTTGATATGTACGAAGGAACCGAGTCCGTGAGAGAATCCAACTTAGATGTTCTTCAAGGTCAGCTTGACAAGTTCAAGATGAAGGATGGTGAAGGAGTCGCAGAGATGTACTCTAGGCTAGATCTCATCACCAATGAGATTGCCGACTTAGGAAGCGAATAAATGACCGACAAATTCATCATCAATAAGATACTTAGAGCTTTGGATGAGAAATACGACACTGTGTGCACATTGATCCAAATGATGCCAAACTACAAAGATCTCAAGCCTACGGAAGTCATTGGAAGGATTGTTGCTCATGAGATGACACTCAAAGATAAGGAAGAACTTCATCACAAGTCTATCGGTGCTTACAAAGCCACAAGTGATGCTCCCGCAACTTCAAGAAACAACCTTGTCACTTATGAAGAGATAAGCCTCATGGTCAAGAAATTCAACAAGTTATACAAGAATAGAGGCAAAGAAAGAAACTCCAACTCAAGATATGAAGAGAAGCGTTCGTCAAGTCGTGACCGCAATTGCTACAATTGTGGGAAGCCCGGACACTACTCAAATTAGTGCATGGCTCCCTACAAAAGAAGAGAAGAGTCACCTCAAAGACGAAGCTCAAGGAATGAATCACCACAAAGAGAGAGAAGGAGTAGAGATGATCGTTACAAACGAAGACACTCAAGGAAAAGTAGAGATTCGGAGAAGAAGGACAAGTACACCAAGAGCTACACAAGAAGAAAACATCAAGCTCATGTTGGTGAATGGGTTTCCGGCTCCGACTATGACAACAACTCTGAGAGAAGCTATCACTCCGACTCCGACTATACTCAAGATGATGGTGTTGCTGGAACTGCTCTAGTGACTACCAACTCCTACGATCTATTTGATTCACCAAACGAAGGGAGTGGAAGTTGATTCATGGCTAAAGGCCCCAAGGTATCACACCCCAAGTATCTTGATTTTGATAGTGATGAAGATGATTTGCTTTGTGAAGATGATTTTCTTTGTGATGATAACTTGCTTTGTGATAAAACTGATGATGTTGATCAAAATGAACTTGATAATTCTCATGCTAGTCAAGATGAGTCATTTGATCATGATAAGATGAAAATAGAACAACTAACTAAAGAACTAAACACTCTTAAGTTAGCTCATGAATCTACTCTCAAAGATCATAGAGAGCTTGTGAGAACTCATGAGAAGCTACGCTTCGAGAAGCTCAACTTGGAGCAAGAGCATGAGTTTATCAAAGCTATCAATGACGATCTCCGAAAGAAGACCTCATCTTATCTAGCCAAACGACTACTCTTGTCTACTTTCATGCCTCAAGTTAAAACTAAGCAATCTAGTAACAAAGGCAAGAAAGGTTCTTCATCTAGTAGCAACAATAAAAATGCTAAACCCAATGATGTTGCTTCTAGTAGTTCTGTTGATTCCACTAATGATGATTCCCTTAGCCAAGTTACTCTTGAGCAAGAAAATGCTTTATTAAAATGAATTATAGAAAAAGGTATCTACAAGAGTCTTGCCGGATGTAAGCAATTTGAGGAAATTGTACGCAAGCACGGAGGATACCGAAAGAATCATGGTGTTGGCTGCTTCAATATCCCAAGCCCAAGTTTGTTCAATATCCCAAGCCCAAGTTAGTTCCTCAAAAGGAGAAGGATGAAAATACTCTTCCCAAGGGGACAAACACTCAAGATGACCTTCCACCACAAGACCACAAGCTCAAGGGCAAGAACAAGCTTCAAGAGGACATTGAATCATATGAAGATGAACCCCTAGCTTTGGTGGAGTGGGTTCCCAAGGCTACTTCAAGATCAACTACTACAAAGACTACTTAGCCAATGAAGAAGAAGAACTAGTAAGTTCTTGAGGGGTGACTCCGCCAATGAAATTCACTCACATTCATTATTGCCATGCACTTTTTGCACTCAACATTAACTCAATGCAATAGTTCAAAGAGTCATACATTCCCTCAAAGGTAATCAAGGGACAAGGTAATCAACTAATCAATGGACATCATAACATATGCTTTGCACTCCATGTCCATAGATATCCTTGTATTTGTCTCTTGTGTGTTGGGACTAACCCATGTAGGTGAGAGGAGTAAGGAAACAACAAGGATGCTCCCAACTCTTGGTGATCTTCCTCAACATTGAGCATCCACAACTACCTCACCAACATGAAGTCTTCATCGACAAAACCGAAGGTTAGTTTATCCCTCTTATGGGGGGATGTCACATTAAGGGGGAGCTTTACTCTAGGACTTGAGTCAAAGCATCTCCTAGTATGTGACAACATTAAATGATTTATGTAAAAGTGGTAACCCCACTTGTGCTTAAACGATGAGTATGACCTATGATCAAGTACTCTTACTTGGCTCCTAAGTCAAATACTCATATATAGATGAATTCGTCATCGCCCAAGTGCTTGTTAGATGCTAGTGTGTTTGTGCATGATTGTCATGATTTCTTTTGACATCCACTACTGGAATCAGGAATTTTGCCGTCTGCCAGCTGATGGCAAAGAGGCGGTTTGCCGTCTGTCTTTCCAAAGCAGACGGCAAAGAAGCAGCTGATGGCAAAGAGAGTCTTTGCCATCAGCTGCTTCTTTGCCGTCTGCCAGCATATGGCAAAGAGCCTCTTGGAAGACGGCAAAGAACATAGTGGGACCCATGGGGCACGGCACTGGCTGGTCAAACCCTTTGCCGTCTGCCACCTCTCTACCGTCTGCTGGCAGACGGCAAAGATTTCTTTGCCGTCTGCCAGCAGACGGCAACGAGCTGAGTGTGGGCCCACAGTGTCACGGCATGGCGCGGCTAACGTTCTCCCTCTTTGCCGTCTGCCAGCAGAGGGCAAAGAAAGGGTTTTAATTTTCGGCCCTGCGCCTCTCTCTCTCTCACCCACACACACACACCCCGCGCCCCTCTCTCTCTCTCTCACCGTCGCCGCCCCGCCCTCCCGACGTCGCGCTCCCAGCACCGCCGCCGGCCCGCCGCCCCCCCCCGACCACCTCGCAGCAGGGCCAGGCTGCGGCTCCACGCCCTCCCCGCGGCCCTCCTCCACCACCACCCCCTCCCTGCGGTCCTCCTCCACCATCGCTGGAGCCAGGCCGCGACGCCGCCCGCCTCCCTCCCCGCAGCCCACCTCCACCACCGCGGTGTCGCCCCCTTCCTGCGGCCCTCCTCCACCACCGCCCCCTCCCCACGGCCCTCCTCCACCATCGCCGGAGCCAGGCCGTGGCGCCCGCCCGCCCCCCTCCCCGCGGCCCTCCTCCACCATCGTGGCCGCAGGAGCCAGGCCGCACCATCCCTGATCCAAGGTGAGCCCTCCACCGTAGGTCACCGCCTCCCTGTCTCCTTTCGTTTTTTTTCTGTTTAGTTTTAGGTTTTAGTTTTGTTGTGGTTTAGGTTTAGTTTTAGTATAGGTTTAGTTTTAGTTTAGTTTAGGTTTTGTTTTAGTTTAGTTTAGTTTTAGTCTTAGGTTAGATTCCTATTTAGTAGAACAAAAGAATAAAAAGTAGAAGAAGAAGAAGTAGAACAAGGAAAAAGGAAAAGAAGAAGAAGAAGAGAGGAGGAGGAGGAGGAGAAGAAGAAGAAGAAGAAGGAAAAAAGGAAATGGCTCGACACTGGCCCCACTAAACCCCGACGCTATGGACCCCCGATCCTCGACGCCACCGACCCCAACGCCACTAACCCCCTACCCCCGACGCCACCGACGCCACCGACCCCCGACCCCCGACGCCACCGACCCCCGACCCCGACGCCATCGACCCCCGACCACCGATGTCACCGACCCCCGACACAACCGACTCCCTACCCCCGACACCACCGACCATTGCATGTTGCTACCGATAGTGATGATGATGCATTTATTGATGATAGTGATGATGATGATGCATTTATTGATCCCGGAGCATATATAGACGATGAAGATTATTATTAGTTCATCTCAGGTATACATGATGATGATATACTCAAATTATATATATACATATTATTATTCATGTCGGTATTCAATTTTTATTATAAACATGATGATGATACACTTAAATTTTATACATATTATCATTCATGTCGGTATTCAATTTTTTATGTTGTGTACTAATTTTGTTTACTATTTGTCATGGCAGGTGTTGAAAGATGGTGGGCGTGAGTCGAGAGCGATCTGAGGCTCCTTCTTCATCAGCGCGTGGTGGGAGGGGTACTTCCATTCCACCCCAATCTCTCCAAAGAGCATTGTACGAAGGTATGGGGACACCCGAGGGCGCTTCTTCGTCGGTGAAGTTGCCCACCGGGAGAGGAGGTCGTGGGAAGAAGAGAGCTCCTAAAGCTACTTGTGGTGGCCGCGGGAGAGGTACGAAGGCTGCTACGCCTTCCTCGCCGCCACCCCCCAGTTGATTCACCCGAGCACAGGACTGCTACGGTGGACTTGTCTGAGGTGGAGGCTACGAGGACTCCTGTCCACGAGCCTCGGGTCGACGATCCTTCTGTCCCAGACGCTTCGACACGCGAGACTCCTGTGGCAGACGCTACATCCCGCGAGACTCATTGGCCAAACGCTTCGTCCCGTGAGACTCCACAGGCTTCCACCGGATGGGATGTCTGGCCGGATCTGCATCAGGCGGAGCCGAGTGGCCATGCTAATGGTGGCAGGGATCAGCTTTCTAATAGCGGGGACGAGGTGGTTGAGGGCACCATCTACCAGCGTGGGTGTACACGGCTCCCGCCCGTGCCGGCGACCCGCGAGCAGAGGTGGCTGATTAAGGCCGAGTCGCTGAAGTGAGTGCATTTACTCTTTTTAAACCTTTTGCCTTCATGTTTATTCACATATCTAATGCCTTGTCTTTATCATACTACAGGGGTTGGATTCACGCCAAGGATGTCCGCAGGCCCAACTCCATCCTTGGTGTGCTTTTGCGGCATAACTTCCCGGGGTTTGTCATGTTGCCCGGCGAGGGTCAGCTTCGAGAGTTAGGATTGAAATGGGAGCACTACTTGGCTGCCCCGGCCCCGCCGGAGGATATGATCAACGATGTGTTGTGCCACACAAGGGCCGACATGGTGATTAGGAAGTTCTGGGTAATTTCTCCTTTACACAATTAAAAATCAATAATAGCTAGTTATTGTACTAATCAGTGTTGTCTCTTTTGATTGCAGACCTTCTACAGGTGTGAGGAGGGATACGAGGAGGCCGCGGCAAAGCTTATCGATCAGGAGTGCAAGCGCCTACTACAGAACTTACAGCACGAGGCTCGGGTACAGGCTATTCGAGACTACTACGCCTCACAGCGTATTAAGAAGGCCAAGTCGTCGTCCCGCCGAAATTTTCTGGACCAGGAGCAGTACATGAAGGTAATTACCTATTCTTAAGGCCTTGTACTTAGTTTCCTTTCTTTGATTCGTAGGCGTAGCTCTCAAATTTCAATTTAGTAACTTAGGTGCCCCCGAGATGGTGTGCGGATAAGATGGATTGTTGGGAGGCGTTGGTGAATGAATGGTGCTCTGACCAATGGCGAGTCCTCCACGACGACGTCAAGGCACGGCGTGCCCAAATGGGAGGTGTGCCACACCATCAAGGCAGCGCCAACATATATCAGTTCGGGCGCAACTGGGTATGTGGTTTGCTTCATGATTCCTACAATTCATTCTTGATGCTAGCCTTGACCCCTTTATTAATACCTTGTTCCTCTCTTGTAGGCTCATCACAATAAGACGGAGGTGCCAGAGTTATACGACGTCTATGCCATGGCCCATACTACCTCATACAAGAAGGTCAAGGCATTCTCTGAGTCTGACCTCGATGATCCCGAGAACTTCACCAATATCTCCTCCCACAACAAGCTCGTGAGGTACAGAGATGTGGGGAAGGCGGTGAATGGGGAGGACTTCAACCCGAGCCAGCATCCTACTGATCCAGACCTGGTGATGATAGCTGGCCATGGGAAGCCCCATGGCTCGATAGCCATTGGAGATGGACATATACGGTCTTCGAGCACTCTCCGAGAGATCAAGGCGCGCCAAACGAGCTCCTGTCCTGCGATGTCGCCTCGTCCACGGCCAATCGAGCTCGCCATCGAGGTTAGTCATACAGACTCATATATCTTTACTCCATTACAATGTGTGCGAAAAAAGATGATTACAATGCTAACGACGATTTGTGTTGCAGGCTGCTCTGCAGAAAGAGAGAGAGAAAACCCAGGCACTTCTGCCGGAACAGGCCCAGCAGGCGACGGAGGAGAAGAGGGATCTGGAGGAGAGGACGGCAAAGTTGGTGGAGGAGGAGAGGGCATGTAACGATGCGTCTAATCGCGCCATGTACGACCTCATCATGGTAAGTTTCTTCTTCATATTAGCCAAATCTTGCACTACATGTTCTTTTCATTAATAACCAATATGTTTGACTTGTGAAAACCAAATGTGTAGACTATGTACGCGCAGAATGGCCAGACCCCTCCGCCAATGCCAGTCATTACCATAGCTATAACGGTGAGTTTCATTTCAATGTTCATTATTTACTAGTCTTAACATTTCAGCGTCATCATTCTAACGCAAATGATCTTTCGTACAGCATAACTCCCGAGCCGCATCGCACGACCCGAGCACCCCCGGTGTTTCACGTCCGTGATGACGAGGACAGTAAGCCCTAATATGCCACTTACTTGGCTCATTTTCTCAAACAAAGACAAACATAGCACTTAGATAAACTTAGCACAATTAGCTTATCCTCCACAATGACATAATTAGCTTATTTAGTCCATTTATGACATAATTAGCTTATTCGTTTCAAAAATGGCATAATAACCATGGTTACCTCATAAATGTCATATTGTTAGCTTATTATTCTCCAAAATGACATAATTACCTAAGTTAGCTCTAAAATGACCTATACTTACATAATTTAGCTCAAAGATGGCATCATTACCTAGGTTAGCACAAAAATGACCTATACTTACCTAATTTTCCTAGGTTAGCACAAAAATGGCATACTTACATAGGTTAGCTCTAAAATGACACAAATAAGGAATAAGATGAAGAAAAACAAGGAAGAGGAGAAAAAAGGAATAGAAGAATAAGAAGAAAAATAAGAAGACTAGAAGAAGAAGAAGAAGAATAGAAGAAGAAGAAGAAGAAATTCGTCTTCTTCTTCTTCTTCTTCTTCTAGTTTTCTTCTTTTTCTTCTTCTTGTTCTAGTCATCTTCTTCTTCTTCTTCTTCTTCTTCTTCTTCTAGTCTTCTTCTTCTTCTTCTTCTCTTCTTCTTCTTCTTCTTCTAGTCTTCTTCTTCTTCTAGTCTTCTTCTTGTTCTTCTTGTTATTCTTCTTCTAGTCTTCTTCTTCTTCTTCTTCTCTTCTTCTTCTTCTTCTTCTTCTTCTAGTCTTCTTCTTTTTCTTCTTCTTCTTCTTCTTCTTCTTCTAGTATTCTTCTTCTTCTTAGGTTATTTTCCCCAAAAAAGACATACTTATATAGCTAATTATCCTCCACAATAACATAATTAGCTTATTTAGTCCATTTATGACATAATTTGCTTATTCGTTTCAAAAATGGCATAATAACCATGGTTACCTCATCAATGTCATATTCTTAGCTTATTATTCTCAAAAATGACATAATTACCTAAGTTAGCTCTCAAATGACCTATACTTACATAATTTAGCTCAAAGATGGCATCATTACCTAGGTTAGCACAAAAATGACCTATACTTACCTAATTTTCCTAGGTTAGCACAAAAATGGCATACTTACATAGGTTAGCTCTAAAATGACACAAATAAGGAATAAGATGAAGAAAAACAAGGAAGAGGATACAAAAAGGAATAGAATAAAAAGAACAAAAAGAACAAGACTAGAAGAAGAAGAAGAAGAAGAGAAGAAGAAGAAGAAATTCTTCTTCTTCTTCTTCTAGTCTTCTTCTTTTTCTTCTTCTTCTTCTAGTCTTCTTCTTCTTCTTCTTCTTCTAGTCTTCTTCTTCTTATTCTATTCTTCTTCTTCTTCTTCTTCTTCTTCTTCTTCTTCTTCTATTCTTCTTCTTTTTCTTCTTCTTCTTCTAGTCTTCTTCTTCTTATTCTTGTTCTTCTTCTAGTCTTCTTCTTCTTCTCTTCTTTTTCTGCTTCTTCTAGTCTTCTTCTTTTTCTTCTTCTTCTTCTTCTTCTAGTCTTCTTCTTCTTCTTAGGTTATTTTCCCCAAAAAATACATACTTATATAGCTAATTATCCTCCACAATGACATAATTAGCTTATTTAGTCCATTTATGACATAATTAGCTTATTCGTTTCAAAAATGGCATAATAACCATGGTTACCTCATAAATGTCATATTCTTAGCTTATTATTCTCCAAAATTATAAAATTACCTAAGTTAGCTCTCAAATGACCTATACTTACATAATGTAGCTCAAAGATGGCATCATTTCCTAGGTTAGCACAAAAATGACCTATACATACCTAATTTTCCTCGGTTAGCACAAAAATGGCATACTTACATAGGTTAGCTCTAAAATGACACAAATAAGGAATAAGATGAACAAAAACAAGCAAGAGGAGAAAAAAAGGAATAGAATAATAAGAAGAAAAAGGAGAAGACTAGAGGAAGAAGAAGAAGAAGAAGAGAAGAAGTCTTCTACTTCTTCTTCTAGTATTCTTCTTTTGCTTCTTCTTCTTCTAGTCTTCTTCTTCTTCTTCTTCTAGTCTTCTTCTTCTTCTTATTCTTCTCTTCTTCTTCTTCTTCTTCTATTCTTCTTCTTTTTCTTCTTCTTCTTCTAGTCTTCTTCTTGTTCTTCTTCTTCTAGTCTTCTTCTTCTTCTTCTTCTTCTCTTCTTCTTCTTCTTCTTCTTCTAGTCTTATTCTTTTTCTTCTTCTTCTTCTAGTCTTCTTCTTATTCTTATTCTAGTCTTATTCTTATCCTTGTTCCTTCTTCTTGTTCTTCTAGTCTTCTTCTTCTTCTTCTTTTTCTTCTTCTTCTTCTAGTCTTCTTCTTCTTCTTCCTCTTTTTCTTCTTCTTCTTCTAGTCTTCTTCTTCTTCTTCTTCTTTTTCTTCTTCTTCTTCTTCTTCTTCTAGTCTTCTTCTTCTTCTTAGGTTATTTTCCCCAAAAAAAGACATACTTATATAGCTAATTATCCTCCACAAGACATAATTAGCTTATTTAGTCCATTTATGACATAATTAGCTTATTCGTTTCAAAAATGGCATAATAACCATGGTTACCTCATAAATGTCATATACTTAGCTTATTATTCTCCAAACTGACACAATTACCTAATTTAGCTCTCAAATGACCTATACTTACATAATTTGGCTCAAAGATGGCATCATTACCTAGGTTAGCACAAAACTGACCTATACTTACCTAATTATTCCTAGGTTAGCACAAAAAAATGGGCGTGCTTACATAGGTTAGCTATAAAATGACACAAATAAGGAATAAGATGAAGAAAAACAAGGAATAGGAGAAAAAAGGAATAGAAGAATAAGAAGAAGAAGAAGGAGAAGTTCTTCTTCTTCTTCTTCTTCTTCTTTCTTCTCCTTCTTCTTCTTCTTCTTTTTCTTATTCTTCTAGTCTTCTTCTTCTTCTTCTTCTTCTTCTCTTCTTCTTCTTCTCTTTTTCTTTTTCTAACTTTCTTATTTCCCATTTTGCAGATTTGATTCCCTTCACGGAAGCTTGCGTTCATGGAGTCCTTGTCCTTCCTTTTTTGTTTTGATTTTGTAGGATGAACAGCGTGAAACTACTGTAATATGGTGGAACTTGCATATGTTTTGATTTGGTATATGTGTTGGATGATCATATATGGTATATGTGTTGGATATGATTTGCAGATTTGATTTGGTATATGTGTTGGATATAGTTTATTATGTGTTGGTTTGAGACTATTATTTGCCTTATTATGTGAAATATATATATATATCATATATTTGCATTGAAATTGCTTTGATATAACAAAAAAACAAAATAAAAGTGGCAATACAGCCCCCTTGTCGTCTGCCGCGGACGGCAAAGTTGCCACGTGGTGGCCACCTGTAAACCTGGGAAGCCTCTTGCCGTCCGCGACCGACGGCAAAGAGGGACTGGAGGCAGACGGCAAAGGCTGGCCTGTTGCCAGACTGGGCGCTTTGCCTCTTTGCCGTCTGCAGCAGACGGCAAAGAGGGGCTAGAGGCAAATGGCAACGGCCTCTTTGCCGTCCGCGACAGACGGCAAACGCTTGGGGTCTGTTAGCCGCCTAATAGTGGCGTCATCAGCAGTACGCCGTCCAGTTCCTTTGTCGTCTGCAAGCGGACGGCAAATAATCTTTGTTGTCCGCTTGACCGAAGCAGACGGCAAAGGACCCCTTTGCTGGAGTTAACTGGGCCCAAAATTGTGTCGTCCGCTAGCAGACGACAAAGGTCTTTGTCATCTGCTTTCTGCCCTTTGCCGTCTGCCATGGCAAACGGCAAATGTCCTGATTCCAGTAGTGATCTTATTGTGTGAGCATGTTGGTCGAGATTTATTTTCTCATTCGAGGACATCCAATTGTTGCTATTTGGTTATCGATTTTCTCCTTTGCCAATTGGATAGACAAGAATGCCTAGGACCACTCTTTAGCTATCTATGCTTTCTCACCTCATATTCCATTCATGTTGCATCACAAAATTTGAACAAGTGCTTTTTGATCCCTCTGTGTGTGGAGCACTCGGAGTTCCGTATCGACAAGGACTGACCATTAAAACCTCCCAAGTGCATCTCGGTAGAACCAACCCCTCAATCTCGGTCTCACCGAATGCCTAGGGTTGATATTCTTTTCAATCTCGATACTGCCGATTTAATATTCTCGGTTACACCGAGTTTCTCTGTCAGCTGATAGTTGTGGAACTCGGTGACACCGAAAACAAAAAATCGGTATCACCGACAGTGGAGGGTATATATACTGTGGACCCGACATTTAAAAATTCATCCTCAGAACCGTCGCGCCTCAGAACCCTAAGCTGCTACTTCAAGATCCCTGGTCGTCGCCCTTGTCTTCCTACGCTCCTCCACCGCTAGGAATTGCCACCGTCGATGAAATCTGCTCCATCGTCAGCGCCGTAGCGGATCCACACCAAGTTAGGATACGGATTCGACCTCCTTTGCGCTCCCTTCTGATTCTTGCGCATTGGATTTGATTTTATCTATAAGCCACTCATTGCACGTATTCCTATCCACACAAAATCCCATAGGCTAGCGAATCATTAATTTTCTAGGGTTTTGCCTTCCGCCCGACGCAACTCGGTAGAACCGAATCAAGAAAATCGGTACCACCGATTTTCGTTTCTGTGTTGCTGAGAACTGTCTCGGTGAAACCAAGCACTCCTTTTCGGTCTCACCGAAAAGGGTGCCAAGTTTCTGTTAAAAGGGACAGTCAGTCTCGGTGTCACCGAAAATTTTGTTTCGGCCTTACCGATTTGTTTCTAACAAAATGCAAAACTTTGAAAATCTTTTGTTCAAAATTTCAAAAACCAGCTGATAATTTTGTGATGACTCATCTACTTCTGCTCATCTATATTCCATTCATAGGGTCAGTATGTCAGATGTAGAGGACAGTCAGAACTTGCCAGAGCAGGGTGCTGACATGAGTTCAGGCACAAGCCCAGAGTCCAGTTCATTTTTAGATCCAGGCACCCCCAGCTCCCATGGTTTGCCCAAGGCTGCTACTAGGGCTAGGAAGAAGTTGAATTCTGATGAAGAAGATTCCGACTTCATTCTAGAAGAGATTCTTGCTAAGAAGTAAGAGAAAGCTGCTAAGAAGTCTGCTACTGAAGCCACTTCTTCCAGGAGAGTTGTCAGCAAGATCCATGCACCTGCTTCCACCTTCAAGGCTCATGAGACTGCCAGAGCAACTATTTCAGTTGAGGTCCCCAAGAAAGCTATTCCTAAGAAGGCAGGAGAGAAGAAAGCAAGAAAGAGGGTTATTCATGTTATTGGCAGAAGAACCTCCACGTATGAGGATCCAAAATAAGCTGATGGTGCTGATGCTGAAGAGGAGGAAGAGCATGTTGAGAAGGCCCCTCCCAAGAAAAAGAAAAAGAATATTATGGTTGTTGCTATGCCAAAGACTAGCACATCCAAGAAGGTTTTTGTTGAGAAGCCTAAGAGGACATCCAGGCAGATTCCAGCTTCTGAGAAAAACAAAGGGACTGCTTCCAGAGTTGAAGATGATGATGACTTGACAACTTTGATGAAGCTCAGACCTCACCTTCCGGTACACAATGACAGCTACCCACTAGCTGAGGATATGAAGAAGAGGAAGGATTCAGGATTGAGAGCTTGGAGAGCTATAGATCCATATGCCCAAAGGAAGAAGACAGTTGTGGACTACGGATTTTATACCAAGGAGCAACAGGATTTCTTTGAGACTGTGCTTTTTGACAAGAGCCCAGCTATTAGTGATATGCGATATGTTGATTGGAAATTCATCGAGGAAAATTTCCACTTGATAGGTTTGGCTGAGTTTGTTGGTAGAGAATTCACTGCTTGGAACGATGAGATGATCATGCAATTCTACTCCACTGCACATTTCTATGGAGATGGTAGAATTGTATGGATGACTGAAGGTGCAAGGTATGAATCGACTGTTGAAGAATGGGCTGCTATCTTAGGAGTTCCTGAAGCACAGGATGGTGACTTGGATGTGTACTCAGAATCCAAGAAGAGCCACAATGCTATGGCAAATATGTACAAGGAGATCCCTGCTGCCAATATGAAGTCTCACGTTCTAGGATCTATCTACTTTCTTCAGGCTAGCCTCCACACAATGAACACCATTCTGAGGCATACTTTGATGCCCAAGCTAGGAGATGACAAGATGATCCGAGGCCACTCCATCAATATGTTGATCCACCTTGCCAGACACACCAGGATCAGAGTCATGGATTTGATTGTTGAGATAATCAAGAGGGTTGCTGCTGACCAGAAGCGCTCTTGCTGTTATGCACCCTAAATCTAGATGCTTATCAATTCAAAGCTGGAGAAGCACATTTTTGCTCTAGATCGTCCACATTTACCCTTACAGCCAGATCTCGAGGACAATGTTGTCGTGATGAACCCAGATCATCCCACTTTAGCTGCAGCTCAGGCAGAGGCAGAGGCAGCTCGAGCAGCTAGTGCTCAAGTCCCTAGATCCATGAATGAGCAAATGGATCTATTGATATCATCAGTTCAGGGTATGCATAAGGACATTAAGGGGATTCTGGAAAACCAGAACAGTCTTGTGAGGATCTTTGAAAACAGGATCAAGACCCTTAATGATAAGGTGGATGGGCTGACTAAGATAGTCAATGAGCTCAAGAAGGAAGTTGAGTCAGTGCCTCTTACTCAGACTACTTCTTCAGATGATGATGATGATGATGGGGATGAACCACCTCTGAGGACAAGCACACAGTTCCATACCCAGGCCAGATCAGCCACTGTGCCAGCTCTAGACTTGAGGCCCTCCTCATCATCTCCTGTTGCTGTCACCTCAGCTCCTGCTCCATCTGCTCCTGTTCCTCCAGCTACCACTCCAACTCCATCCACGACATCTGCAGAGATCTTTGCCGATGCTGTTCTCTCAACTCCTTTATCAAGAACCGGAGGGGATCAACCCAAGAACGATTAGATGTATGCCTTTGAACTTTTTCGTAACTTGTTGCCAAATGGGGAGAAGTGTATATAGATCTTTAGGCTTCGAGCGAGAAAGCGTTTTGGTGTTTATTTCTTTTCAAAACATTTGGTCTTTTGTTTGCTTGTGTTGAGCGTATGATCATGTGTGTTATCCTACTATTTTATGCTTTATGTGTGATGCTACTATTTCCTATCATATTAATTCTTATGAGATGATCACTCACCTTTGCTTGATTGTGTTGTGCTTTGTTATTCATTATAATTATTCTCTCACACCACCAAGTTGTATGTGACATGTAAGAAGTGCCCCATATACCTAATCGATTGTGCATTTGCATTCAAACACAAATTCAAAATAATGCACAAATTTAGTGGGAGCTCTTGCTTATCACATACCTCTCAAAGTGACGATCATATTCATTGATTTTATCATATGTCGAAGCTTTGATCTATATGTTGTCATCAATTACCAAAAAGGGGAAGATTGAAAGCACATTTGCTACCTTGGTGGTTTTGGTAATTAATAACAACATATAAGTCATTGAACTAATGTTTGCACCAAGTATATTTCAAGAAATGTTCAATGATAGGATTGGCAAAAGGAGATTGTGGACATACCCCAAGATGCAAGGAAATAGGTTGGCCAAGCTTCAAGCAAAAGGACTCTACATTTTATATTTGTGAGAAATCACTTTGAGTCCATAGGAAAGGACAATACTATTAAAAGGGGGTAAGGTTTTGTTAGTGAACAATATGCTCAAACGTGCACACGTGATAGTCGCCAAAAACATCCACAAACTCTCCAACCAAAGTCTGTTCTATACCTAACACTCAAAATCGGTGCAACCAACTTTCCCATACCCGTGCCACCGATTCCAGAACCTAGACAGATTCAGCCAAACCCTAGCCACTTCGATGGAACCGATTCCATACCGGTGCCACCGAGTTTAGGTTGCCAACTTTCTGTTACGCAAATTCAAATTATCGATACCACCGAGAATGTTGGATCGGCGTTACCGAGATTGGAAATCTGACCATTGGTCACTTTATCTGTGCAACCGAGTTTCCTATATCGGTCTCACCAATATTCAAAAGTTGCCACCTTTTGGTCACTTCGGTACCACCGAAATTAACATATCGGTGTCACCGAGTTGGTCCTTTTGTGTGTAACGGTTGGATTTTTGGGGATGCCTATATATACCCCTTCACCAACACCTACTCAAAGAGAAGCACTCAGAACTATTCCATACCTATCCTATTAGATTTTCTGAGAGAGAACCACCTACCCTTGTGTTGAGGTCAAGATCTTCCACTCCAATCATATGGATCTTGATCTCTAGCCTCCCCAAGTAGCTTTCCACCAATCCCATCTCATCCACCATGCCAAATCTTTGTGAGAGAGATTGTGTGCTGAGGAGTCTATCATCTCGAAGCACAAGAGCAAGGAGTTCATCATCATTACCGAGCTTATTACCTTTTGGAGGGTGGTGCCTCCTAGATTTGTTAGGTGTCGCTTGGGAGCCTCCTACTTTGTGTTGTGGAGTGAACCAAGAAGTTTGTAAGGGCGAGGAGATCGCCTACTTCGTGAAGATCTACCCATAGTGAGGCTAGTCCTTCATGGACGGAAGCCATTATGGAATACTCAAGGTTGCTACTTCGTGGACCCTTTGGGTGGAGCCCTCTGTGGACTCTCGCGACCCTTACCCTCCGTGGGTTGAAGACTCCATAAACGTGGATGTATGATAGCGCCACCTATCGTAACCACGGGAAAAATCATCGTGTCTACAACTACGTTTGATCTTCCTACCATATCCCTTCTATACATGCTTGTTGTTACTTTCGGCTGCTATATACTCTTAGACTTGCATGTGTAGGGTGTACTTGACTTGCCATGAAATGCTAGAAACTGTCAACCCTAGAACTTGGTATAGGCAAAACTTTTATTTGGTCAAGTAGTATAATCACCCCCCTCTAGACATATTTTCGGTCCTACAGAAACAACTTTAGAATATAGTCATAGCGAATTTTTTCCTCATGAGTAAATAGGGTGGCTACACCATTCAATTTGGCAAGATGTGCCACAACAGTTTCAGATTCATAACCATGGAAAGGATCAGATTGAACCAAAGTAATTAACACAAGATTGATAGAGAATTCTTAATCCTTATCAGTAACAAAGATAGGTGAAGTAGCAAACTTAGGATCATATTGCATTCTAGCATTCAAAGATTTTTCCTTCAAGTTGTGAAGCAATTTCTTAAGATCATCTCTAATCTTACAAGCAATAAAGTCCCTAGCTACCTCTCCTTCCATAACATAACCCTCAGGTATATCGGGCAAGTCATATCTAGGAGAGCTAGACCTAGTTGGTGTCTCATAGTGTTATGTTTCAATAATTTCATCAGATTCAGAAATATCATCAGTTTCAGTATTGACTCTAGCAATTTGTTCATCAAGGAATTCACCAAGTGGCATAGTGGTATCAAGCGAAGTATCATCATAAGCATCATGCATAGAAGAGGTATCATCATCAATTACTTGCGACATATAAGAATTACTAGCAGGTGGTGGTGTCGCAAATTTACTCATAATAGAAGGTGAATCAAGTGCAGAGCTAGATGGCAGTTCCTTACTTGTCCTCGTAGTTGAGGTGTAGAACTTAGTCTTAGCATCTTTTAGATTCTTCATAGTGATCAACATATATATATATATATCCGAAGTGACTCAGAGAATAGAGCTATGCTCCCCGGCAACGGTGCCAAAAAAAGGTCTTGATAACCCACAAGTATAGGGGATCGCAATAGTTTTCGAGGGTAGAGTATTCAACCCAAATTTATTGATTCAACACAAGGGGAGCTAAAGAATATTCTCGAGTATGAATAGCTGAGTTGTCAATTCAACCACACCTGAAAGACTTAATATCTGCAGCAAAGTATTCAGTAGCAAAGTAATATGGAAGTAACGGTAACGGTGGCAAGTCATAGTAGCAGTTTGTAGTCATTGTAATAGTAGCAACGGAAAAGTAACTTAGCAAAGATCAATATGTGAAAAGCTCGTAGGCAATGGATTAGTGATGATAATTTTTTAGGATGGCATTCATCATGCAACAGTTATAAATAGGGTGACACGGAACTAGCTCCAATTCATCAATGTAATGTAGGCATGTATTCCATATATAGTCGTACGTGCCTATGGAAAAGAACTTACATGACATATTTTGTCCTACCCTCTCATGGCAGCAGGGTCCTAATGCAAACTAAGGGAAATTAAGGCATCCTTTTAATAGAGAACCGGACCAAAGCATTAGCACTTAGTGAATACATGAACTCCTCAAACTACGGTAATCACCGGAAAGAATCCCAGTTATTGTCACCCTGGGGGATGCGGATCATAACTCGTAATAGGTGTGTACAACTTGCAAGATAGGATCAAGAACACATATATATTCATGATAACATAATAGGTTCAGATCTGAAATCATGGCACTCGGGCCCTAGTGACAAGCATTAAGCATAGCAAAGTCATAGCAACATCAATCTCAGAACATAGTGGATACTAGCGATCAAACCCTATGAAAACTAACTCGATTACATGATAAGTCTCATCCAACCCATCACAGTCCAGCAAGCCTACGATGAGATTACTGTGGAGAGCATCATGAAATTGGTGATGAAGAATGGTTGGTGATGACGAAGACGTCGATTTCCCCTCTCCGGAGCCCAAAACGGACTCCAGATCTAGTCTCCCGATGAAGAACAGGAGGTGGCGGCGGCTCCGTATCGTGAAAAGCAATGAACTCTTCTCCTTGATTTTTCTCTCCCAGAATAGGAATATATAGAAGTGGAAACAAGGTCGGAGGAGCGACAAGGGGCCCACAAGCCACAGGGGCGCGCCCTAGGGGGGTGGGCGCGCCCCCTGGCTTGTGGCCAGGTGGTGGGCCCCATGAAGTTTATTCTTTCGCCAATATTTTTTATTAATTCCAAAAATATTCTCCGTAAATTTTCAGGAAAATCCGAAAACTTTTATTTCTGCACAAAATAACACCAAGGCAATTCTGCTAAAAACAGCATCAGTCCGGGTTAGTTCCATTCAAATCATGCAAATTAGAGTCCAAAACAAGGGCAGAAGAGTTTGGAAAAGTAGATACGTCGGAGACGTGTCATGAACATCTCCATGTTGATCCTATCTACTGTATGACTCATGTTTGACCTTTAGGTCTCTTGTGTTCCGAGGCCATGTCTGTACATGCTAGGCTCGTCAAGTTTAACCCGAGTGTTCTGCACGTGCAACACTGGCTTGCACCTGTTGTATGTGAACATAGAGTTTATCACACCCGATCATCACGTGGTGCTTTGAAACGACGATCTTTCACAATGGTGCACACTCTGGGAGAACACAATTTTATTTTGAAATTTTAGTGAGGGATCACCTTATAATGCTATCGTCGTCCTAAGTAGAATAAGATGCATAAAAAGATTAACATCACATGCAAATCATAAGTGACATGAGATGGCCATGATCTTGTGCTTTTGATCTCCATATTTAAAGCACCAACATGATCTCCATCGTCACTGACATGACACCATGATCTCCATCATCTTCATATCCTTCAATGTGTCACCATCGGGTTTTTTGCACCCACCATGCTTCTACTACTATTGTAACGCCCCGGACACACCCGCCGGTAGTCGTTACTCCTGTCAGGATCTAGAGTCGCCTATAAGTGACATGAGATGGCCATGATCTTGTGCTTTTGAGCTCCATCTTTAAAGCACCAACATGATCTCCATCATCACCGACATGACACCATGATCTCCATCATCTTGATATCCTTCAATGTGTCGCCATCGGGTTTTTTGCACCCACCATGCTTCTACTACTATTGTAACTCCCCGGACACACCCACCGGTAGTCGTTACTCCTGGTAGGATCTAGACTGGCCTCACAGATCAAAACTAGTCTTTTCTGCGCACTTTGTCCTCACTCATGCGCACCCGGGACCAACTTCCTGGTAGGTCACCCATCCTAGAACTACTCCAAGCCAAGCACGCTTAACCTGGGAGTTCTGTTTGATTGGGTTTCCTGAAAAGAAGGAATTCCTTATTGATATGAGTAGTCTATCATCCCTAATAAGCCAGGCTAACACAACTATACCTACCGCTTAGCGATAAAGTAAAGCATTACATAGTGCTTAATGATTGACATGCAGGTTATACAATAAATGAAGACAACCCTATGGCTCCTGTCGGTTTCCGTATTCATCAACATGCAAGAGGTGATATTCTATACAAAACATGATCATCTCATACATCACATATATCTCATCCTGTAATTGGCCATATCACATCACAACATACCCTGCAAAAACAAGTTAGACATCCTCTAATTGTTGGTGCGAGTTTTACGTGGCTGCTACGAGTATCTAGCAAGAACGATTCTTACCTACGCAAAAACCACAACGGTGATACACAAATTGACAGTCAACCTTCTCAAGGACCGCCTTTGTCGAATTCGATCGAACTATAGTAGGAGATCCAGACACCCGCTAGTGATCTTTATGCAACAAAGTCACATGTCAGTCGATGGAACCGGTATCTCGTAAGTGTACGAGTAAGGTTGGTTTGGGCCGCTTCCTCCCACAATACCTCTGAATCAAGAAAAGACCAAGGGAGGAAGCAATCTGAGCGTCAATGCCCACAAACTCCTTTGTGTTCTACTCATGATCTCATGTACGCATAGACCCGGATCATGATACCATTGTTGGGGAACGTCTGATGGGAAACAAAAATTTCCTACGCTTCACCAAGATCAATCTAGGATATGAGAATCTACGAGAGGAGAGAACGGATCCACATAACCTTGTAGATCACTAAGCGGAAGCGTTAAGAAACGCGGTTGATGTAGTCAAACATCTTCGCGATCCAAATCGCAAATCATCCCTCGATCCAATCACGATCTAGCGCCGGCCGGACGGAACCTCCACGTTTAAACACACATACATCTTGATGACGCCTTAACCTCCTCGATCCAGCAAGCAATGGTGAAGTAGTAGATGAGTTTCGGTAGCACGATGGTTGTGGTGACGGTGGTGGTGAAGAATAATCTTCACAAGGCTTCGCCAAGCACAAATGGAAACTATGACAGAGGATAAACTAGAGGGGGGGTTACTGGCACACGGCCTTGGGGAATTCTTGATGTGTTTCAGGTGCTAGTCTTGCGCCTCTCTTTATATATTGAGCCCTGGGTCGAAACTTGGAGAAAGAGCTCCTCAAAGTCGGTTTGGCCTGCAAGGCAAGAGTCCTCCTCGGACTCCAGGACCAGACACCAGGGTCCTCGGCATCTGGCCCTAGCCTCCACAAAACTCCTTTTGCACCTTCCTAAAGCCTCATTGCTTTACCCTTGTCCCAAATAAAGTGTTCTCATACCCGAACATTTCGAGAAACATCTGAACCCCTTTTGGTGAATTCCGGAGACCAAACAACTATTATCCCATATAAAAATCTTTATCACCTGACTATTCCGGAGCTCATCGTCATGTCGGGATCTCATTCGGGACTCCTAACAACCTTCGGTCACCAACACAACAACTCAACTATACTTATATCATCACCAAACATTAAGTGTGTAGACCCTGCGAGTTCGAGAACTATGTAGATATTGGAAATATGCCCTAGAGGCAATAATAAATTAGTAATTATCATATTTCCTTGTTCATGATAATCGTTTATTATCCATGCTATAATTGTATTAATCGGAAACTCAGATACATGTGTGGATAAATAGACAACACCATGTCCCTAGTATACCTCTAATAGACTAGCTCGTTGATCAAAGATAGCTATGGTTTCCTAGTCATGGACATGAGATGTCATTTGGTAACGGGATCAATCATTAGGAGAATGATGTTATGGGCAAGACCCAAACTACAATGAAGCATATAATCGTTTCAGTTTATTGCTACTATTTTCTGCATGTCAAGTATATGTTCCCATGACCATGAGATCATGCAACTCACTGACACCGGAGGAGTACCTTGTGTGTATCAACGTTGCAACGTAACAGGCTGACTATAAAGGTGCTCTATAGGTATCTCCGAGGGTGTCTATTGGGTTGGCATGGATCAAGACTAGGATTTGTTACTCCGTGTGACGGAGAGGTATCTCAGGGCCCACTCGGTAATACAACATCACAATAAGCCTTGCGAGCAATGTGAATAAGTGTTAGTCACGGGATCTTGTGTTACGGAACGAGTAAATAGAATTTCCGGTAACGAGGTTGAACTAGGTATGGAGATACCGACGATCGAATCTCGGGCAAGTAACATACCGAAGAACAAAGGGAACATCATACGGGATTAACTGAATCCTTGACATAGAGGTTCGACCGATAAAGATCTTCGTAGAATATGTGG
>JAAAWK010000377.1:0-24379 GCA_022496015.1 Hordeum marinum | reverse complement strand
GAGGGAATCTAGTGTTGGTTGGTCCAGGCCGTGTTCGGGGATGCTCCTATGTGCTGACCCATCGCAACCAGGTGGAAGAGTCCACTGGTCAAGCCCGTCCGGCGAAAGTCAAAGGGCTAGATCTCCTGGTCTAACGGAGCTTCCTGGTGGCCTCTCGTGTGTAGCTATGCCACCGAAACACCGCGTCGGGTCGTGATGCATGTGTGAAACGTGATGTGGCATGCGTAGACGGCCGTCTTGGGGCTCCGGGGTGTGCCCCCCTCTGCGGACGTCGCTGTCGTGGTCACTTGGAGGGGGGAGACGTGCGCGTTGGGTAGAACCAGAGGGAATCTAGTGGTGGTTTGGGTCCAGACAATGTTCGGGGATGCTCCTATGTGCTGACCCATCGCAACCAGGTGGAAGAGTCCACTGGTCAAAGCCCGTCTGGCGTATGTCAAAGGGCTAGATCTCCTTGTCTAACAGCGCTTCGTGGTGGCCTCCCGGGTGTAGCTATGCCACCGAAACACCGTGTCGGGTCGTGATGCATGTGTGAAAGTGATAAGGCACGTGTAGACTCCCATCCAGGGCTCCGGAGTGTTGCTCCGCTCCGCGAACGTCGCTGTCGCGGTCACTTGGAGGGGAGACATGCGCGCCGGGTAGAATTGGAGGGAATCTAGTGGTGGTTCGGGTCCAGTGTTCAAGGATGCTCCTATGTGCTCACCCATCGCAACCAGGTGGAAGAGTCCAGTCGTCAAAGCCCGTCCGGCGAAAGTTAAAGGGCTAGATCTCCTGGTCTAACGGAGCTTCATGGTGGCCTCATTGGTGTAGCTATGCCACCGAAACACCGCATCGGGTCGTGATGCATGTGTGAAAGTGATGTGGCATGCGTAGACGGCCGTCTTGGGGCTCCGGGGTGGCCCCCCTCCGCGGAGGTCGGTGTCGCAGTCACATGGAGGGGGAGACATGCACATCAGGTAGAACAAGAGGGAATCTAGTGGTGGTTGGGGTCCAGGCCGTGTTGGGGATGCTCCTATGTGCTGACCCATCGCAACCAGGTGGAAGAGTCCACTGGTCAAAGCCCGTTTGGCGAAAGTCAATGGCTAGATCTCCTGGTCTAACGGAGCTTCGTGGTGGCCTCTCGTGTGTAGCTATGCCATCGAAACACCACGTCGGGTCGTGATGCATGTGTGAAAGTGATGTGGCATGCATAGACGCCTGTCTAGGGGCTCCGGGGTGTTTCCCCCTCCGCGGACGCCGCTGTCGCAGTCACTTGGAGGGGGAGACGTGCGCGTGGTAGAACCGGAGGGAATCTAGTGGTGGTTTTGTTCCAGGCCATGTTCGGGGATGCTCCTATGTGCTGACCCATCGCAACCAGGTGGAAGAGTCCACTGGTCAAAGCCCGTCTGGCGAAAGCCAAAGGGCTAGATCTCCTGGTCTAACGGAGCTTCGTGGTGGCCTCTCGTGTGTAGCTATGCCACCGAAACACCACGTCGGGTCGTGATGCATGTGGAAAAGTGATGTGGCATGCGTAGATGCCTGTCTAGAGGCTCCGGAGTGTTGCCCCACTCGCGGACGTCGCTGTCGTAGTCACTTAGAGGGGGAGACGTGCGCGTCGGGTAGAACTAGAGGGAATCTAGTGGTGGTTTAGGTCCAGGCCGTGTTTGAGGATGCTCCTATGTGCTCACCCTTTGCAACCAGGTGGAAGAGTCCACTGGTCAAAGCCCGTCCGGCGAAAGTCAAAGGGCTAGATCTCCTGGTCTAACGGAGCTTCGTGGTGGCCTCCCGTGTGTAGCTATGCCACAGAAACACCGCGTCGGGTCGTGATGCATGTGTGAAAGTGATGTGGCATGCGTAGACGGCCGTCTTGGGGCTCCGGGGTGTGGCCCCCCTCTACGGACGTCGCTGTCGTGGTCACTTGGGGGGGAGACGTGCGCGTTGGGTAGAACCGGAGGGAATCTATTGGTGGTTTGGGTCCAGACAATGTTCGGGGATGCTCCTATGTGCTGACCATCGCAACCAGGTGGAAGAGTCCACTGGTCAAAGCCCGTCCGGCGTATGTCAAAGGGCTAGATCTCCTGTCTAACAGCGCTTCATGGTGGCCTCCCGGGTGTAGCTATGCCACCGAAACACCGCGTCGGGTCGTGATGCATGTGTGAAAGTGATAAGGCACGTGTAGACTCCCATCCAGGGGCTCCGGAGTATTGCTCCCCTCCGCGAAGGTCGCTGTCGTGGTCACTTGGAGGGGGGAGACATGCGCGTCGGGTAGAACTGGAGGGAATCTAGTGGTGGTTCGGGTCCAGGCGTGTTGCAAGGATGCTCCTATGTGCTCACCCATCGCAACCAGGTGGAAGAGTCCACTGGTCAAAGCCCGTCCGGCGAAAGTTAAAGGCTAGATCTCCTGGTCTAACGGAGCTTCATGGTGGCCTCATTGGTGTAGCTAGGCCACCGAACACACGCATCGGTCGTGATGCATGTCTGAAAGTGATGTGGCATGCAGTAGACGGCCGTCTTGGGGCTCCGGGGTGTGGCCCCCCTTCGCGGATGTCGCTGTCGTAGTCACATGGAGTGGGAGACGTGCCCGTCGGGTAGAAACAGGAGGGAATCTAGTGGTGGTTGGGGTCCAGGCCATGTTCGGGGATGCTCCTATGTTGCTGACCTATCGCAACCCAGGTGGAAGAGTCCACTGTCAAAGCCCGTCCGGCAAAAGTCAAAGGGCTAGATCTCCTCGTCTAACGGAGCTTCGCGGTGGGCCTCTCGTGTGTAGCTATGCCACCGAAACACCACGTCGGGTCGTGATGCATGTGTGAAAGTGATCTGGCATGCGTAGACGCCTGTCTAGGGGCTCCGGGGTGTTTCCCCCTCCGCGGACGTCGCTGTCGCGGTCACTTGGAGGGGAGACATGCGCATCGTGTAGAACCGGAGGGAATCTAGTGGTGGTTTGGGTCCAGGCCGTGTTCGGGGATGCTCCTCTATGCTGACCCATCGCAACCAGGTGGAATAATCCACTGGTCAAAGCCCGTTGGCGAAAGTCATAGGGCTAGATCTCCTGGTCTAACGGAGCTTCGTGGTGGCCTCTCGTGTGTAGCTATGCCACCGAAACACCACGTCGGGTCGTGATGCATGTGTGAAAGTGATGTGGCATGCGTAGACGCCTGTCTAGGGGCTCCGGGGTGTTTCCCCCTCCGCGGACGTCGCTGTCGCGGTCACTTGGAGGGGGAGACGTGCGTGTCGGGTAGAATCGGAGGGAATCTAGTGGTGGTTTGGGTCCAGGCCGTGTTCGGGGATGCTCCTATGTGCTGACCCATCGCAACCAGGTGGAAGAGTCCACTTGACAAAGCCGTCCGGCGAAAGTCAAAGGGCTAGATCTCCTGGTCTAACGGAGCTTCGTGGTTGGCCTCTCGTGTGTAGCTATGCCACCCAACACCACGTCGGGTCGTGATCCATGTGTGAAAGTGATGTGGCATGCGTAGACGCCTGTCTAGGGGCTCTGCTGGGGTGTTTCCCCCCTCCGCGGACGTCGCTGTCGCGGTCACTTGGAGGGGGAGACATGCGCGTTGGTGAGACCGGAGGGAATCTAGTTGGTGGTTCGGGGATGCTCCTATGTGCTGACCCATCGCAACCAGGTGGAAGAGTCCACTGGTCAAAGCCCGTCCGGCGTATGTCAAAGGGCTAGATCTCCTTGTCTAACAGCGCTTCATGGTGGCCTCCCGGGTGTAGCTATGCCACCGAAACACCGTGTCGGCTCGTGATGCATGTGTGAAAAGTGATAAGGCACGTGTAGACTCCCATCCAGGGGCTTCCGGAGTGTTGCTCCGCTCCGCGAACGTCGCTGTCGCGGTCACTTGGAGGGGGAGACATGCGCGCCGGGTAGAATGGAGGGAATCTAGTGGTGGTTCGGGTCCAGGCCGTGTTCAAGGATGCTCCTATGTGCTCACCCATCGCAACCAGGTGGAAGAGTCCAGTCGTCAAAGCCCGTCCGGCGAAAGTTAAAGGGCTAGATCTCCTGGTCTAACGGAGCTTCATGGTGGCCTCATTGGTGTATCTATGCCACCGAAACACCGCATCGGTCGTGATGCATGTGTGAAAGTGATGTGGCATGCGTACGGCCGTCTTGGGGCTCCGGGGTGTGGCCCCCCCTCCGCGGAGGTTCGGTGTCGCAGTCACATGGAGGGGGAGACCATGCACATCAGGTAGAACAGGAGGGAATCTAGTGGTGGTTGGGGTCCAGGCCGTGTTGGGGGATGCTCCTATGTGCTGACCCATCGCAACCAGGTGGAAGAGTCCACTGGTCAAGGCCCGTTTGCGAAAGTCAAATGGCTAATCTCCTGGTCTAACGGAGCTTCGTGTGGGCCTCTCGTGTGTAGCTATGCCATCGAAACACCACGTCGGGTCGTGATGCATGTGTGAAAGTGATGTGGCATGCTAGACGCCTGTCTAGGGGCTCCGGGGTTGTTTCCCCCTCCGCGGACGCCGCGTTGCAGTCACTTGGAGGGGGAGACGTGCGCGTCAGGTAGAACCGGAGGGAATCTAGTGGTGGTTTTGTTTCCAGGCCATGTTCGGGGATGACTCCTATGTGCTGACCCCTCGTCAACCCCAGTTGGAAGAGTCCACTGGTCAAAGCCCGTCTGGCGAAAGCCAAAGGGCTAGATCTCCTGGTCTAACGAGCTTCGTGGTGGCCTCTCGTGGTGTAGCTATGCCACCGAACACACCACGTCGGTCGTGATGCATGTGGAAAAGTGAGTGTGCATGCGTAGATGCCTGTCTAGAGGCTCCGGAGTGTTGCCCCACTCCGCGGACGTCGCTGTCGTAGTCACTTAGAGGGGGGAGACGTGCGCGTCGTGTAGAACTAGAGGGAATCTAGTGGTGGTTTAGGTCCAGGCCGTGTTTGAGGATGCTCCTATGTGCTCACCCTTTGCAACCAGGTGGAAGAGTCCACTGGTCAAAGCCCGTCCGGCGAAAGTGAAAGGGCTAGATCTCCTGGTCTAACGGAGCTTCGTGGTGGCCTCCCGTGTGTAGCTATGCCACAGAAACACCGCGTCGGGTCGTGATGCATGTGTGAAAGTGATGTGGCATGCGTAGACGCCTGTCTAGGGGCTCTGGGGTGTTTCACCCTCCGCGGACGTCGCTGTCGCGGTCACTTGGAGGGGGAGACATGCGCGTTGGGGAGACCGGAGGGAATCTAGTGTTGGTTTGGGTCCAGGCCGTGTTCGGGGATGCTCCTATGTGCTGACCCATCGCAACCAGGTGGAATAGTCCACTGGTCAAAGCCCGTCCGGCGAAAGTCAAAGGGCTAGATCTCCTGGTCTAATGGAGCTTCCTGGTGGCCTCTCGTGTGTAGCTATGCCACCGAAACACCGCGTCGGGTCGTGATGCATGTGTGAAAGTGATGTGGCATGCGTTGACGGCCGTCTTGGGGCTCCGGGGTGTGCCCCCTCTCTGCGGACGTCGCTGTCGTGGTCACTTGGAGGGGGGAGAGACGTGCGCGTTGGGTAGAACCAGAGGGAATCTAGTGGTGGTTTGGGTCCAGACAATGTTCGGGGATGCTCCTATGTGCTGACCCATCGCAACCAGGTGGAAGAGTCCACTGGTCAAAGCCCGTCTGGCGTATGTCAAAGGGCTAGATCTCCTTGTCTAACAGCGCTTCGTGGTGGCCTCCCGGGTGTAGCTATGCCACCGAAACACCGTGTCGGGTCGTGATGCATGTGTGAAAGTGATAAGGCACGTGTAGACTCCCATCCAGGGGCTCCGGAGTGTTGCTCCGCTCCGCGAACGTCGCTGTCGCGGTCACTTGGAGGGGGAGACATGCGCGCCGGGTAGAATTGGAGGGAATCTAGTGGTGGTTCGGGTCCAGGCCGTGTTCAAGGATGCTCCTATGTGCTCACCCATCGCAACCAGGTGGAAGAGTCCAGTCGTCAAAGCCCGTCCGGCGAAAGTTAAAGGGCTAGATCTCCTGGTCTAACGGAGCTTCATGGTGGCCTCATTGGTGTAGCTATGCCACCGAAACACCGCATCGGGTCGTGATGCATGTCTGAAAGTGATGTGGCATGCGTAGACGGCCGTCTTGGGGCTCCGGGGTGTGGCCCCCCTCCGCGGAGGTCGGTGTCGCAGTCACATGGAGGGGGAGACATGCACATCAGGTAGAACAAGAGGGAATCTAGTGGTGGTTGGGGTCCAGGCCGTGTTGGGGGATGCTCCTATGTGCTGACCCATCGCAACCAGGTGGAAGAGTCCACTGGTCAAAGCCCGTTTGGCGAAAGTCAAATGGCTAGATCTCCTGGTCTAACGGAGCTTCGTGGTGGCCTCTCGTGTGTAGCTATGCCATCGAAACAACACGTCGGGTCGTGATGCATGTGTGAAAGTGATGTGGCATGCATAGACGCCTGTCTAGGGGCTCCGGGGTGTTTCCCCCTCCGCGGACGCCGCTGTCGCAGTCACTTGGAGGGGGGAGACGTGCGCGTCGGGTAGAACCGGAGGGAATCTAGTGGTGGTTTTGTTCCAGGCCATGTTCGGGGATGCTCCTATGTGCTGACCCATCGCAACCAGGTGGAAGAGTCCACTGGTCAAAGCCCGTCTGGCGAAAGCCAAAGGGCTAGATCTCCTGGTCTAACGGAGCTTCGTGGTGGCCTCTCGTGTGTAGCTATGCCACCGAAACACCACGTCGGGTCGTGATGCATGTGGAAAAGTGATGTGGCATGCGTAGATGCCTGTCTAGAGGCTCCGGAGTGTTGCCCCACTCCGCGGACGTCGCTGTCGTAGTCACTTAGAGGGGGGAGACGTGCGCGTCGGGTAGAACTAGAGGGAATCTAGTGGTGGTTTAGGTCCAGGCCGTGTTTGAGGATGCTCCTATGTGCTCACCCTTTGCAACCAGGTGGAAGAATCCACTAGTCAAAGCCCGTCCGGCGAAAGTCAAAGGGCTAGATCTCCTGGTCTAACGGAGCTTCGTGGTGGCCTCCCGTGTGTAGCTATGCCACAGAAACACCGCGTCGGGTCGTGATGCATGTGTGAAAGTAATGTGGCATGCGTAGACGGCCGTCTTGGGGCTCCGGGGTGTGGCCCCCCTCTGCGGACGTCGCTGTCGTGGTCACTTGGAGGGGGGAGACGTGCGCGTTGGGTAGAACCGGAGGGAATCTATTGGTGGTTTGGGTCCAGACAATCTTCGGGGATGCTCCTATGTGCTGACCCATCGCAACCAGGTGGAAGAGTCCACTGGTCAAAGCCCGTCCGGCGTATGTCAAAGGGCTAGATCTCCTGGTCTAACAACGCTTCATGGTGGCCTCCCGGGTGTAGCTATGCCACCGAAACACCGCGTCGGGTCGTGATGCATGTGTGAAAGTGATAAGGCACGTGTAGACTCCCATCCAGGGGCTCCGGAGTATTGCTCCCCTCCGCGAAGGTCGCTGTCGTGGTCACTTGGAGGGGGGAGACATGCGCGTCGGGTAGAACTGGAGGGAATCTAGTGGTGGTTCGGGTCCAGGCCGTGTTCAAGGATGCTCCTATGTGCTCACCCATCGCAACCAGGTGGAAGAGTCCACTGGTCAAAGCCCGTCCGGCGAAAGTTAAAGGGCTAGATCTCCTGGTCTAACGGAGCTTCATGGTGGCCTCATTGGTGTAGCTAGGCCACCGAAACACCGCATCGGGTCGTGATGCATGTCTGAAAGTGATGTGGCATGCGTAGACGGCCGTCTTGGGGCTCCGGGGTGTGGCCCCCCTTCGCGGACGTCGCTGTCGTAGTCACATGGAGTGGGAGACGTGCCCGTCGGGTAGAACAGGAGGGAATCTAGTGGTGGTTGGGGTCCAGGCCAAGGTCGGGGATGCTCCTATGTGCTGACCTATCACAACCAGGTGGAAGAGTCCACTGGTCAAAGCCCGTCTGGCAAAAGTCAAAGGGCTAGATCTCCTCGTCTAACGGAGCTTCGCGGTGGCCTCTCGTGTGTGGCTATGCCACCGAAACACCACGTCGGGTCATGATGCATGTGTGAAAGTGATCTGGCATGCGTAGACACCTGTCTAGGGGCTCCGGGGTGTTTCCCCCTCCGCGGACGTCGCTGTCGCGGTCACTTGGAGGGGAGACATGCGCATCGTGTAGAACCGGAGGGAATCTAGGGGTGGTTTGGGTCCAGGCCGTGTTCGGGGATGCTCCTCTATGCTGACCCATCGCAACCAGGTGGAATAATCCACTGGTCAAAGCCCGTCTGGCGAAAGTCATAGGGCTAGATCTCCTGGTCTAATGGAGCTTCGTGGTGGCCTCTCGTGTGTAGCTATGCCACCGAAACACCACGTCGGGTCGTGATGCATGTGTGAAAGTGATGTGGCATGCGTAGACGCCTGTCTAGGGGCTCCGGGGTGTTTCCCCCTCCGCGGACGTCGCTGTCGCGGTCACTTGGAGGGGGAGACGTGCGTGTCGGGTAGAATCGGAGGGAATCTAGTGGTGGTTTGGGTCCAGGCCGTGTTCGGGGATGCTCCTATGTAATGACCCATCGCAACCAGGTGGAAGAGTCCACTTGACAAAGCCGTCCGGCGAAAGTCAAAGGGCTAGATCTCCTGGTCTAACGGAGCTTCGTGGTGGCCTCTCGTGTGTAGCTATGCCACCCAAACACCACGTCGGGTCATGATGCATGTGTGAAAGTGATGTGGCATGCGTAGACGCCTGTCTAGGGGCTCTGGGGTGTTTCCCCCTCCGCGGACGTCGCTGTCGCGGTCACTTGGAGGGGGAGACATGCGCGTTGGGGAGACCGGAGGGAATCTAGTGTTGGTTTGGGTCCAGGCCGTGTTCGGGGATGCTCCTATGTGCTGACCCATCGCAACCAGGTGGAAGAGTCCACTGGTCAAAGCCCGTCCGGCGAAAGTCAAGGGCTAGATCTCCTGGTCTAACGGAGCTTCGTGGTGGCCTCTCGTGTGTAGCTATGCCACCGAAACACCGCGTCGGGTCGTGATGCATGTGTGAAAGTGATGTGGCATGCGTAGACGGCCGTCTTGGGGCTCCGGGGTGTGCCCCCCCTCTGCGGACGTCGCTGTTGTGGTCACTTGGAGGGGGGAGACGTGCGCGTTGGGTAGAACCAGAGGGAATCTAGTGGTGGTTTGGGTCCAGACAATGTTCGGGGATGCTCCTATGTGCTGACCCATCGCAACCAGGTGGAAGAGTCCACTGGTCAAAGCCCGTCCGGCGTATGTCAAAGGGCTAGATCTCCTTGTCTAACAGCGCTTCGTGGTGGCCTCCCGGGTGTAGCTATGCCACCGAAACACCGTGTCGGCTCGTGATGCATGTGTGAAAGTGATAAGGCACGTGTAGACTCCCATCCAGGGGCTCCGGAGTGTTGCTCCGCTCCGCGAACGTCGCTGTCGCGGTCACTTGGAGGGGGAGACATGCGCGCCGGGTAGAATTGGAGGGAATCTAGTGGTGGTTCGGGTCCAGGCCGTGTTCAAGGATGCTCCTATGTGCTCACCCATCGCAACCAGGTGGAAGAGTCCAGTCGTCAAAGCCCGTCCGGCGAAAGTTAAAGGGCTAGATCTCCTGGTCTAACGGAGCTTCATGGTGGCCTCATTGGTGTAGCTATGCCACCGAAACACCGCATCGGGTCGTGATGCATGTGTGAAAGTGATGTGGCATGCGTAGACGGCCGTCTTGGGGCTCCGGGGTGTGGCCCCCCTCCGCGGAGGTCGGTGTCGCAGTCACATGGAGGGGGAGACATGCACATCAGGTAGAACAGGAGGGAATCTAGTGGTGGTTGGGGTCCAGGCCGTGTTGGGGGATGCTCCTATGTGCTGACCCATCGCAACCAGGTGGAAGAGTCCACTGGTCAAGGCCCGTTTGGCGAAAGTCAAATGGCTAGATCTCCTGGTCTAACGGAGCTTCGTGGTGGCCTCTCGTGTGTAGCTATGCCATCGAAACACCACGTCGGGTCGTGATGCATGTGTGAAAGTGATGTGGCATGCATAGACGCCTGTCTAGGGGCTCCGGGGTGTTTCCCCCTCCGCGGACGCCGCTGTTGCAGTCACTTGGAGGGGGAGACGTGCGCGTCAGGTAGAACCGGAGGGAATCTAGTGGTGGTTTTGTTCCAGGCCATGTTCGGGGATGCTCCTATGTGCTGACCCATCGCAACCAGTTGGAAGAGTCCACTGGTCAAAGCCCGTCTGGCGAAAGCCAAAGGGCTAGATCTCCTGGTCTAACGGAGCTTCGTGGTGGCCTCTCGTGTGTAGCTATGCCACCGAAACACCACGTCGGGTCGTGATGCATGTGGAAAAGTGATGTGGCATGCGTAGATGCCTGTCTAGAGGCTCCGGAGTGTTGCCCCACTCCGCGGACGTCGCTGTCGTAGTCACTTAGAGGGGGGAGACGTGCGCGTCGTGTAGAACTAGAGGGAATCTAGTGGTGGTTTAGGTCCAGGCCGTGTTTGAGGATGCTCCTATGTGCTCACCCTTTGCAACCAGGTGGAAGAGTCCACTGGTCAAAGCCCGTCCGGCGAAAGTGAAAGGGCTAGATCTCCTGGTCTAACGGAGCTTCGTGGTGGCCTCCCGTGTGTAGCTATGCCACAGAAACACCGCGTCGGGTCGTGATGCATGTGTGAAAGTGATGTGGCATGCGTAGACGCCTGTCTAGGGGCTCTGGGGTGTTTCCCCCTCCGCGGACGTCGCTGTCGCGGTCACTTGGAGGGGGAGACATGCGCGTTGGGGAGACCGGAGGGAATCTAGTGTTGGTTTGGGTCCAGGCCGTGTTCGGGGATGCTCCTATGTGCTGACCCATCGCAACCAGGTGGAATAGTCCACTGGTCAAAGCCCGTCCGGCGAAAGTCAAAGGGCTAGATCTCCTGGTCTAACGGAGCTTCCTGGTGGCCTCTCGTGTGTAGCTATGCCACCGAAACACCGCGTCGGGTCGTGATGCATGTGTGAAAGTGATGTGGCATGCGTTGACGGCCGTCTTGGGGCTCCGGGGTGTGCCCCCCTCTCTGCGGACGTCGCTGTCGTGGTCACTTGGAGGGGGGAGACGTGCGCGTTGGGTAGAACCAGAGGGAATCTAGTGGTGGTTTGGGTCCAGACAATGTTCGGGGATGCTCCTATGTGCTGACCCATCGCAACCAGGTGGAAGAGTCCACTGGTCAAAGCCCGTCTGGCGTATGTCAAAGGGCTAGATCTCCTTGTCTAACAGCGCTTCGTGGTGGCCTCCCGGGTGTAGCTATGCCACCGAAACACCGTGTCGGGTCGTGATGCATGTGTGAAAGTGATAAGGCACGTGTAGACTCCCATCCAGGGGCTCCGGAGTGTTGCTCCGCTCCGCGAACGTCGCTGTCGCGGTCACTTGGAGGGGGAGACATGCGCGCCGGGTAGAATTGGAGGGAATCTAGTGGTGGTTCGGGTCCAGGCCGTGTTCAAGGATGCTCCTATGTGCTCACCCATCGCAACCAGGTGGAAGAGTCCAGTCGTCAAAGCCCGTCCGGCGAAAGTTAAAGGGCTAGATCTCCTGGTCTAACGGAGCTTCATGGTGGCCTCATTGGTGTAGCTATGCCACCGAAACACCGCATCGGGTCGTGATGCATGTCTGAAAGTGATGTGGCATGCGTAGACGGCCGTCTTGGGGCTCCGGGGTGTGGCCCCCCTCCGCGGAGGTCGGTGTCGCAGTCACATGGAGGGGGAGACATGCACATCAGGTAGAACAAGAGGGAATCTAGTGGTGGTTGGGGTCCAGGCCGTGTTGGGGGATGCTCCTATGTGCTGACCCATCGCAACCAGGTGGAAGAGTCCACTGGTCAAAGCCCGTTTGGCGAAAGTCAAATGGCTAGATCTCCTGGTCTAACGGAGCTTCGTGGTGGCCTCTCGTGTGTAGCTATGCCATCGAAACACCACGTCGGGTCGTGATGCATGTGTGAAAGTGATGTGGCATGCATAGACGCCTGTCTAGGGGCTCCGGGGTGTTTCCCCCTCCGCGGACGCCGCTGTCGCAGTCACTTGGAGGGGGGAGACGTGCGCGTCGGGTAGAACCGGAGGGAATCTAGTGGTGGTTTTGTTCCAGGCCATGTTCGGGGATGCTCCTATGTGCTGACCCATCGCAACCAGGTGGAAGAGTCCACTGGTCAAAGCCCGTCTGGCGAAAGCCAAAGGGCTAGATCTCCTGGTCTAACGGAGCTTCGTGGTGGCCTCTCGTGTGTAGCTATGCCACCGAAACACCACGTCGGGTCGTGATGCATGTGGAAAAGTGATGTGGCATGCGTAGATGCCTGTCTAGAGGCTCCGGAGTGTTGCCCCACTCCGCGGACGTCGCTGTCGTAGTCACTTAGAGGGGGGAGACGTGCGCGTCGGGTAGAACTAGAGGGAATCTAGTGGTGGTTTAGGTCCAGGCCGTGTTTGAGGATGCTCCTATGTGCTCACCCTTTGCAACCAGGTGGAAGAGTCCACTAGTCAAAGCCCGTCCGGCGAAAGTCAAAGGGCTAGATCTCCTGGTCTAACGGAGCTTCGTGGTGGCCTCCCGTGTGTAGCTATGCCACAGAAACACCGCGTCGGGTCGTGATGCATGTGTGAAAGTGATGTGGCATGCGTAGACGGCCGTCTTGGGGCTCCGGGGTGTGGCCCCCCTCTGCGGACGTCGCTGTCGTGGTCACTTGGAGGGGGGAGACGTGCGCGTTGGGTAGAACCGGAGGGAATCTATTGGTGGTTTGGGTCCAGACAATCTTCGGGGATGCTCCTATGTGCTGACCCATCGCAACCAGGTGGAAGAGTCCACTGGTCAAAGCCCGTCCGGCGTATGTCAAAGGGCTAGATCTCCTGGTCTAACAACGCTTCATGGTGGCCTCCCGGGTGTAGCTATGCCACCGAAACACCGCGTCGGGTCGTGATGCATGTGTGAAAGTGATAAGGCACGTGTAGACTCCCATCCAGGGGCTCCGGAGTATTGCTCCCCTCCGCGAAGGTCGCTGTCGTGGTCACTTGGAGGGGGGAGACATGCGCGTCGGGTAGAACTGGAGGGAATCTAGTGGTGGTTCGGGTCCAGGCCGTGTTCAAGGATGCTCCTATGTGCTCACCCATCGCAACCAGGTGGAAGAGTCCACTGGTCAAAGCCCGTCCGGCGAAAGTTAAAGGGCTAGATCTCCTGGTCTAACGGAGCTTCATGGTGGCCTCATTGGTGTAGCTAGGCCACCGAAACACCGCATCGGGTCGTGATGCATGTCTGAAAGTGATGTGGCATGCGTAGACGGCCGTCTTGGGGCTCCGGGGTGTGGCCCCCCTTCGCGGACGTCGCTGTCGTAGTCACATGGAGTGGGAGACGTGCCCGTCGGGTAGAACAGGAGGGAATCTAGTGGTGGTTGGGGTCCAGGCCAAGGTCGGGGATGCTCCTATGTGCTGACCTATCACAACCAGGTGGAAGAGTCCACTGGTCAAAGCCCGTCTGGCAAAAGTCAAAGGGCTAGATCTCCTCGTCTAACGGAGCTTCGCGGTGGCCTCTCGTGTGTAGCTATGCCACCGAAACACCACGTCGGGTCATGATGCATGTGTGAAAGTGATCTGGCATGCGTAGACACCTGTCTAGGGGCTCCGGGGTGTTTCCCCCTCCGCGGACGTCGCTGTCGCGGTCACTTGGAGGGGAGACATGCGCATCGTGTAGAACCGGAGGGAATCTAGGGGTGGTTTGGGTCCAGGCCGTGTTCGGGGATGCTCCTCTATGCTGACCCATCGCAACCAGGTGGAATAATCCACTGGTCAAAGCCCGTCTGGCGAAAGTCATAGGGCTAGATCTCCTGGTCTAATGGAGCTTCGTGGTGGCCTCTCGTGTGTAGCTATGCCACCGAAACACCACGTCGGGTCGTGATGCATGTGTGAAAGTGATGTGGCATGCGTAGACGCCTGTCTAGGGGCTCCGGGGTGTTTCCCCCTCCGCGGACGTCGCTGTCGCGGTCACTTGGAGGGGGAGACGTGCGTGTCGGGTAGAATCGGAGGGAATCTAGTGGTGGTTTGGGTCCAGGCCGTGTTCGGGGATGCTCCTATGTGCTGACCCATCGCAACCAGGTGGAAGAGTCCACTTGACAAAGCCGTCCGGCGAAAGTCAAAGGGCTAGATCTCCTGGTCTAACGGAGCTTCGTGGTGGCCTCTCGTGTGTAGCTATGCCACCCAAACACCACGTCGGGTCATGATGCATGTGTGAAAGTGATGTGGCATGCGTAGACGCCTGTCTAGGGGCTCTGGGGTGTTTCCCCCTCCGCGGACGTCGCTGTCGCGGTCACTTGGAGGGGGAGACATGCGCGTTGGGGAGACCGGAGGGAATCTAGTGTTGGTTTGGGTCCAGGCCGTGTTCGGGGATGCTCCTATGTGCTGACCCATCGCAACCAGGTGGAAGAGTCCACTGGTCAAAGCCCGTCCGGCGAAAGTCAAAGGGCTAGATCTCCTGGTCTAACGGAGCTTCGTGGTGGCCTCTCGTGTGTAGCTATGCCACCGAAACACCGCGTCGGGTCGTGATGCATGTGTGAAAGTGATGTGGCATGCGTAGACGGCCGTCTTGGGGCTCCGGGGTGTGCCCCCCCTCTGCGGACGTCGCTGTCGTGGTCACTTGGAGGGGGGAGACGTGCGCGTTGGGTAGAACCAGAGGGAATCTAGTGGTGGTTTGGGTCCAGACAATGTTCGGGGATGCTCCTATGTGCTGACCCATCGCAACCAGGTGGAAGAGTCCACTGGTCAAAGCCCGTCCGGCGTATGTCAAAGGGCTAGATCTCCTTGTCTAACAGCGCTTCGTGGTGGCCTCCCGGGTGTAGCTATGCCACCGAAACACCGTGTCGGCTCGTGATGCATGTGTGAAAGTGATAAGGCACGTGTAGACTCCCATCCAGGGGCTCCGGAGTGTTGCTCCCCTCCGCGAACGTCGCTGTCGAGGTCACTTGGAGGGGGGAGACATGCGCGCCGGGTAGAATTGGAGGGAATCTAGTGGTGGTTCGGGTCCAGGCCATGTTCAAGGATGCTCCTATGTGCTCACCCATCGCAACCAGGTGGAAGAGTCCAGTCGTCAAAGCCCGTCCGGCGAAAGTTAAAGGGCTAGATCTCCTGGTCTATCGGAGCTTCATGGTGGCCTCATTGGTGTAGCTATTCCACCGAAACACCGCATCGGGTCGTGATGCATGTGTGAAAGTGATGTGGCATGCGTAGACGGCCGTCTTGGGGCTCCGGGGTGTGGCCCCCCTCCGCGGAGGTCGGTGTCGCAGTCACATGGAGGGGGAGACGTGCACGTCAGGTAGAACAGCAGGGAATCTAGTGGTGGTTGGGGTCGAGGCCGTGTTGGGGATGCTCCTATGTGCTGACCCGTCGCAACCAAGTGGAAGAGTCCACTGGTCAAAGCCCGTTTGGCGAAAGTCAAATGGCTAGATCTCCTGGTCTAACGGAGCTTCGTGGTGGCCTCTCGTGTGTAGCTATGCCACCGAAACACCACGTCAGGTCGTGATGCATGTGTGAAAGTGATGTGGCATACGTAGACGCCTGTCTAGGGGCTCCGGGGTGTTTCCCCCTCCGCGGCCGTCGCTGTCGCGGTCACTTGGAGGGGGGAGACGTGCGCGTCGGGTAGAATCGGAGGGAATCAAGTGGTGGTTTGGGTCCAGGCCGTGTTCGGGGATGCTCCTATGTGCTGATCCATCGCAACCAGGTGGAAGAGTCCACTGGTCAATGCCCGTCCGGCGAAATTCAAAGGGCTAGATCTCCTGGTCTAACGGAGCTTCGTGGTGGCCTCTCGTGTGTAGCTATGCCATCGAAACACCACGTCGGGTCGTGATGCATGTGTGAAAGTGATGTGGCATGCATAGACGCCTGTCTAGGGGCTCCGGGGTGTTTCCCCCTCCGCGGACGCCGCTGTCGCGGTCAGTTGGAGGGGGGAGACGTGCGCGTCGGGTAGAACCGGAGGGAATCTAGTGGTGGTTTTGTTCCAGGCCATGTTCGGGGATGCTCCTATGTGCTGACCCATCGCAACCAGGTGGAAGAGTCCACTGGTCAAAGCCCGTCTGGCGAAAGCCAAAGGGCTAGATCTCCTGGTCTAACGGAGCTTCGTGGTGGCCTCTCGTGTGTAGCTATGCCACCGAAACACCACGTCGGGTCGTGATGCATGTGTGAAAGTGATGTGGCATGCGTAGACGCCTGTCTACGGGCTCCGGGGTGTTCCCCCTCCGCGGACGTCGCTGTCGCGGTCACTTGGAGGGGGGAGACGTGCGTGTCGGGTAGAAACGGAGGGAATCTATTGGTGGTTTGGGTCCGGGCCGTGTTCGGGGATGCTCCTATGTGCTGACCCATCGCAACCAGGTGGGAGAGTCCACTGGTCAAAGCCCGTCCGGCGAAAGTCAAAGGGCTAGATCTCCTGGTCTAACGGAGCTTCGTGGTGGCTTCCCGTGTGTAGCTATGCCACCGAAACACCGCGTTGGGTCGTGATGCATGTGTGATGATGTGGCACGCGTAGATGGGCGTCTTGGGGCTCCGGGGTGTGGACCCCTCCGCGGACGACGCTGTCACGGTCAACTGGAGCGGGGAGACGTGCGCGTCGGGTCGAACCGGAGGGAATCTAGTGGTGGTTTTGTTCCAGGCCATGTTTGGGGATGCTCCTATGTGCTGACCCATCGCAACCAGGTGGAAGAGTCCACTGGTCAAAGCCCGTCCGGCGAAAGTGAAATCGCTAGATCTCCTGGTCTAATGGAGCTTCGTGGTGGCCTCCGGGGTGTAGCTATGCCAATGAAACACCGCGTCGGGTCGTGATGCATGTGTGAAAGTGATGTGGCACGCTTAGACGGCCATCTTGGGGCTCCGGAGTGTGGACCCCTCCGCGGACATCGCTGCCGCGGTCACCTAGAGGGGGGAGACATGCGCGTCGGGTAGAACCAGAGGGATTCTAGTGGTGGTTTGGGTCCAGGCCAGTTTCGGGGATGCTCCTATGTGCTGACCCATCGCAACCAGGTGGAAGAGTCCACTGGTCAAAGCCCGTCCGGCGAAAGTCAAAGGGCTAGATCTCCTGGTCTAATGGAGCTTCGTGGTGGCCTCCCGTATGTAGCTATGCCACCGAAACACCACGTCGGGTCGTGATGCATGTGTGAAAGTGATGTGGCATGCGTAGACGCCTGTCTAGGGGCTCCGGGGTGTCGCCCCCCTCCGCGGACGTCGTTGTCGCGGTCACTTGGAGGGGGGAGACGTGCGCGTCGGGTAGAACCGGAGGGAATCTAGTGGTGGTTTGGGTCCAGGCCGTGTTCGGGGATGCTGCTATCTGCTGACCCATCGCAACCAGGTGGAAGAGTCCACTGGTCAAAGCCCGTCCGGCGAATGTCAAAGGGCTAGATCTCCTAGTCTAACGGAGCTTCGTGGTGGCCTCCCGTGTGTAGCTATGCCACCGAAACACCGCGTTGGGTCGTGATGCATGTGTGAAAGTGATGTGGCACGCGTAGACGGCCTTCTTAGGGCTCTGGGGTGTGGCCCCCCTCCGTGGACGTTGCTGTGGCGGTCACCTGGAGAGGGGAGACGTGCGCGTCGGGTAGAAGAGGAGGGAATCTAGTGGTGGTTGGGGTCCAGGCCGTGTTCAGGGATGCTCCTATGTGCTGAACCATCGCAACCAGGTGGAAGAGTTCACTGGTCAAAGCCCATCTGGCGAAAGTCAAAGGGCTAGATCTCCTGGTCTAATGGAGCTTCGTGGTGGCCTCCCGGGTGTAGCTATGCCACCGAACCACCGCGTCTAGTCGTGCTTGTGTCAAAGTAATGTGGCACGCGTAGACGGCCGTCTTGGGGCTCTGGGGTGTGGCCCACCTCCGCGGACGTCACTGTCGCGTTCACTTGGTGGGGGGAGACGTGCGCGTCGGGTAGAAGAGGAGGGAATCTAGTGGTGGTTGGGGTCCAGGCCGTGTTCAGGGATGCTCCTATGTGCTGAACCATCGCAACCAGGTGGAAGAGTCCACTGGTCAAAGCCCGTCCGGCGAAAGTCAAAGGGCTAGATCTCCTGGTCTAATGGAGCTTCGTGGTGGCCTCCCGGGTGTAGCTATGCCACCGAACCACCGCGTCTAGTCGTGCATGTGTCAAAGTAATGTGGCACGCGTAGACGGCCGTCTTGGGGCTCTGGGGTGTGGCCCACCTCCGCGGACGTCACTGTCGCGTTCACTTGGTGGGGGGAGACGTGCGCGTCGGTAGAAGAGGAGGGAATCTAGTGGTGGTTGGGGTCCAGGCCGTGTTCAGGGATGCTCCTATGTGCTGAACCATCGCAACCAGGTGGAAGAGTTCACTGGTCAAAGCCCATCCGGCGAAAGTCAAAGGGATAGATGTCCTGGTCTAACGGATCTTCGTGGTGGCCTCCCGGGTGTAGCCATGCCACCGAAGCACCACGTCGGGTCGTGATGCATGTGTGAAAGTGATGTGGCATGCGTAGACGCCTGTCTAGGGGCTCCGGAGTGTTGCCCCCCTCCGCGGACGTCGCTGTCGCGGTCACTTGGAGGGGGATACGTGCGCATCGGGTAGAAACAGAGGGAATCTAGTGGTGGTTTGGGTGCAGGCCGTGTTCGAGGATGCTCGTATGTGCTGAACCATCGCAACCAGGTGGAAGAGTCCACTGGTCAAAGCCTGTCCGGCGAAAGTCAAAGGGCTAGATCTCCTGGTCTAACGGAGCTTCGTGGTGGCCTCCCGTGTGTATCTAAGCCACCGAAACAACACGTCGGGTCGTGATGCATGTGTGAAAGTGATGTGGCAAGCGTAGACGCCTTGTCTAGGGGCTCCGGGGTCATTCCCCCCTCCGCGGACATCGCTGTTGCGGTCACTTGGAGGGGGGAGACGTGTGCGTCGGGTAGAACCGGAGGGAATCTAGTGGTGGTTTGGGTCCAGGCCGTGTTCGGGGATGCTCCTATGTGCTTACCCATCGCAACCAGGTGGAAGAGTCCACTGGTCAAAGCCCGTCTGGCGAAAGTCAAAGGGCTAGATCTCCTGGTCTAACGGAGCTTCGTGGTGGCCTCCCGTGTGTAGCTATGCCACCGAAACACCGCGTCGGGTCGTGATGCATGTGTGAAAGTGATGTGGCACGCTTAGACGGCCATCCTGGGGCTCCGGAGTGTGGACCCCTCCGCGGACGTCGCTGTCGCGGTCCCCTCGAGGGGGAGACGTGCGCGTCGGGTAGAACCGGAGGGAATCTAGTGGTGGTTTGGGTCCAGGCCATGTTCGGGGATGCTCCTATGTGCTGACCCATCGCAACCAGGTGGAAGAGTCCACTGGTCAAAGCCCGTCTGACGAAAGTCAAATGGCTAGATCTCCTCGTCTAACGGAGCTTCGTGGTGGCCTCTCGTGTGTAGCTATGCCACCGAAACACCACGTCGGGTCGTGATGCATGTGTGAAAGTGATGTGGCATACGTAGACGCCTGTCTAGGGGCTCCGGGGTGTTTCCCCCTCCGCGGACGTCGCTGTCGCGGTCACTTGGAGGGGGGAGACGTGCGCGTCGGGTAGAATCGGAGGGAATCAAGTCGTGGTTTGGTTCCAGGCCGTGTTCAGGGATGCTCCTGTGTGCTGACCCATCGCAACCAGGTGGAAGAGTCCATTGGTCAATGCCCGTCCGGCGAAAGTCAAAGGGCTAGATCTCCTGGTCTAACGGAGCTTCGTGGTGGCCTCTCGTGTGTAGCTATGCCATCGAAACACCACGTCGGGTCGTGATGCATGTGTGAAAGTGATGTGGCATGCATAGACGCCTGTCTAGGGGCTCCGGGGTGTTTCCCCCTCCACGGACGCCGCTGTCACGGTCACTTGGAGGGGGGAGACGTGCGCGTCGGGTAGAACCGGAGGGAATCTAGTGGTGGTTTTGTTCCAGGCCATGTTCGGGGACACTCCTATGTGCTGACCCATCGCAACCAGGTGGAAGAGTCCACTGGTCAAAGCCCGTCTGGCGAAAGTCAAAGGGCTAGATCTCCTGGTCTAACGGAGCTTCGTGGTGGCCTCTCGTGTGTAGCTATGCTACCGAAACACCACGTCGGGTCGTGATGCATGTGTGAAAGTGATGTGGCATGCGTAGACGCCTGTCTAGGGGCTCCGGGGTGTTTCCCCTCAGCGGACGTCACTGTCGCGGTAACTTGGAGGGGGGAGACGTGCGTGTCGGGTAGAACCGGAGGGAATCTATTGGTGGTTTGGGTCCGGGCCGTGTTCGGGGATGGTCCTATGTGCTGACCCATCGCAACAAGGTGGAAGAGTCCACTGGTCAAAGCCCGTCCGGCGAAAGTCAAAGGGCTAGATCTCCTGGTCTACCGGAGCTTCGTGGTGGCCTCTCGTGTGTAGCTATGCCTCCGAAACACCACGTCGGGTCGTGATGCATGTGTGAAAGTGATGTGGCATACGTAGACGCCTGTCTAGGGGCTCCGGGGTGTTTCCCCCTCCGCGGTCGTCGCTGTCGCGGTCACTTGGAGGGGGGAGACGTGCGCGTCGGGTAGAATCGGAGGGAATCAAGTGGTGGTTTGGGTCCAGGCCGTGTTCGGGGATGCTCCTATGTGCTGACCCATCGCAACCAGGTGGAAGAGTCCACTGGTCAATGCCCGTCCGGCGAAAGTCAAAGGGCTAGATCTCCTGGTCTAACAGAGCTTCGTGGTGGCCTCTCGTGTGTAGCTATGCCATTGAAACACCACGTCGGGTCGTGATGCATGTGTGAAAGTGATGTGGCATGCGTAGACGCTTGTCTAGGGGCTCCGGGGTGTTTCCCCCTCCGCGGACGTCGCTGTCGCAGTCACTTGGAGGGGGGGAGACCTGCGTGTCGGGTAGAACCGGAGGGAATCTAGTGGTGGTTTGGGTCCAGGCCAGTTTCGGGGATGCTCCTATGTGCTGGCCCATCGCAACTAGGTGGAAGAGTCCACTGGTCAAAGCCCGTCCGGCGAAAGTCAAAGGGCTAGATCTCCTGGTCTAATGGAGCATCGTGGTGGCCTGCCGTGTGTAGCTATGCCACCGAAACACCACGTCGGGTCGTGATGCATGTGTGAAAGTGATGTGGCATGCGTAGACGACTGTCTAGGGGCTCCGGGGTGTTGCCCCCCTCCGCGGACGTCGCTGTCGCGGTCACTTGGAGGGGGGAGACGTGCGCGTCGGGTAGAACCGGAGGGAATCTAGTGGTGGTTTGGGTCCAGGCCATGTTCGGGGATGCTGCTATGTGCTGGCCCATCGCAACCAGGTGGAAGAGTCCACTGGTCAAAGCCCGTCCGGCGAATGTCAAAGGGCTAGATCTCCTGGTCTAACGGAGCTTCGTGGTGGCCTCTCATTGTAGCTATGCCACCGAAACACTACGTCGGGTCGTGATGCATGTGTGAAAGTGATGTGGCATGGGTAGACGCCTGTCTAGGGGCTCCGGGGTGTTTCCCCCTTCGCGGACGTCGCTGTCGCGGTCACTTGGAGGGGGGAGACGTGCGTGTCAGGTAGAACCGGAGGGAATCTATTGGTGGTTTCGGTCCGGGCCGTGTTCGGGGATGCTCCTATGCGCTGACCCATCGCAACCAGGTGGAAGAGTCCACTGGTCAAAGCCCGTCCGGCGAAAGTCAAAGGGCTAGATCTCCTGGTCTAACGGAGCTTCGTGGTGGCTTCCCGTGTGTAGCTATGCCACCGAAACACCGCGTTGGGTCGTGATGCATGTGTGATGATGTGGCACGCGTAGATGGGCGTCTTGGGGCTCCGGGGTGTGGACCCCCTCCGCGGACGACGCTGTCGCGGTCAACTGGAGCGGGGAGACGTGCGCGTCGTGTCGAACCGGAGGGAATCTAGTGGTGGTTTGGTTTCAGGCCATGTTCGGGTGATGCTCCTATGTGCTGACCCATCGCAACCAGGTGGAAGAGTCCACTGGTCAAAGCCCGTCCGGCGAAAGTGAAATCGCTAGATCTCCTAGTCTAATGGAGCTTCGTGGTGGCCTCCGGGGTGTAGCTATGCCAATGAAACACCGCGTCGGGTCGTTGATGCATGTGTGAAAGTGATGTGGCACGCTTAGACGGCCATCTTGGGGCTCCGGAGTGTGGACCCCTCCGCGGACATCGCTGCCGCGGTCACCTAGAGGGGGGAGACATGCGCGTCGGGTAGAACCGGAGGGATTCTAGTGGTGGTTTGGGTCCAGGCCAGTTTCGGGGATGCTCCTATGTGCTGACCCATCGCAACCAGGTGGAAGAGTCCACTGGTCAAAGCCCGTCCGGCGAAAGTCAAAGGGCTAGATCTCCTGGTCTAATGGAGCTTCGTGGTGGCCTCCCGTATGTAGCTATGCCACCGAAACACCACGTCGGGTCGTGATGCATGTGTGAAGTGATGTGGCATGCGTAGACGCCTGTCTAGGGGCTCCGGGTGTCGCCCCCTCCGCGGACGTCGTTGTCGCGGTCACTTGGAGGGGGAGACGTGCGTGCGGGTAGAACCGGAGGGAATCTAGTGGTGGTTTGGGTCCAGGCCGTGTTCGGGGATGCTGCTATCTGCTGACCCATCGCAACCAGGTGGAAGAGTCCACTGGTCAAAGCCCGTCCGGCGAATGTCAAAGGGCTAGATCTCCTAGTCTAACGGAGCTTCGTGGTGGCCTCCCGTGTGTAGCTATGCCACCGAAACACCGCGGGTCGTGATGCATGTGTGAAAGTGATGTGGCATGCGTAGACGGCCTTGGGGCTCTGGGTGTGGCCCCCCTCCGTGGACGTTGTGTGGCGGTCACCTGGAGGGGGGAGACGTGCGCGTCGGGTAGAAGAGGAGGGAATCTAGTGGTGGTTGGGGTCCAGGCCGTGTTCAGGGATGCTCCTATGTGCTGAACCATCGCAACCAGGTGGAAGAGTTCACTGGTCAAAGCCCATCCGGCGAAAGTCAAAGGGCTAGATCTCTGGTCTAATGGAGCTTCGTGGTGGCCTCCCGGGTGTAGCTATGCCACGAAACCACCGCGTTAGTCGTGCATGTGTCAAAGTATGTGGCACGCGTAGACGGCCGTCTTGGGGCATGGGGTGTGGCCCACCTCCACGGACGTCATGTCGCGTTACTTGTGGGGGGAGACATGCGCGTCGGGTAGAAGAGGAGGGAATATAGTGGTGGTTGGGGTCCAGGCCGTGTTCAGGGATGCTCCTATGTGCTGAACCATCGCAACCAGGTGGAAGAGTCCACTGGTCAAAGCCCGTCCGGCGAAAGTCAAAGGGCTAGATCTCCTGGTCTAATGGAGCTTCGTGGTGGCCTCCCGGTGTAGCTATGCCACCGAACCACCGCGTCTAGTGGCATGTGTCAAAGTAATGTGGCACGCGTAGACGGCCGTCTTGGGGCTCTGGGGTGTGGCCCACCTCCGCGGACGTCACTGTCGCGTTCACTTGGTGGGGAGAGACGTGCGCGTCGGGGTAGAAGAGGAGGGAATCTAGTGGTGGTTGGGGTCCAGGCCGTGTTCAGGGATGCTCCTATGTGCTGAACCATCGCAACCAGGTGGAAGAGTTCACTGGTCAAAGCCCATCCGGCGAAAGTCAAAGGGCTAGATGTCCTGGTCTAACGGATCTTCGTGGTGGCCTCCGGTGTAGCCATGCCACCGAAACACCACGTCGGGTCGTGATGCATGTGTGAAAGTGATGTGGCATGCGTAGACGCCTGTCTAGGGCTCCGGAGTGTTTCCCCCCTCCGCGGACGCCTGTCCGTCACTTGAGGGGGATACGTGCGCATCGGGTAGAACAGAGGGAATCTAATGGTGGTTTGGGTTCAGGCCGTGTTCGAGGATCTCGTGTGCTGAACCATCGCAACCAGGTGGAAAGTCCACTGGTCAAAGCCTGTCCGGCGAAAGTCAAGGCTAGATCTCCTGGTCTAACGGAGCTTCGTGGTGGCCTCCGTGTGTATCTAAGCCACCGAAACAACACGTCGGGTCGTGATGCATGTGTGAAAGTGATGTGGCAAGCGTAGACGCCTGTCTAGGGGCTCCGGGGTCATTCCCCTCACGGACGTCACTGTCGCGGTCAACTTGGAGGGGGGAGACGTGCGTGTCGGGTAGAACCGGAGGGAATCTAGTGGTGGTTTGGGTCCGGCCGTGTTCGGGGATGCTCCTATGTGCTTACCCATCGCAACAGGTGGAAGAGTCCACTGGTCAAAGCCCGTCTGGCGAAAGTCAAGGGCTAGATCTCCTGGTCTAACGGAGCTTCGTGGTGGCCTCTCGTGTGTAGCTATGCCACCGAAACACCGCGTCGGGTCGTGATGCATGTGTGAAAGTGATGTGGCACACGAGACGGCCATCCTAGGGGCTCCGGAGTGTGGACCCCTCCGCGGATCGTCGCTGTCGCGGTCCCCTGACGGGGGGAGACGTGCGCGTCGGGTAGAACCGGAGGGAATCTAGTGGTGGTTTGGGTCCAGGCCGTGTTCGGGGATGCTCCTATGTGCTGACCCATCGCAACCAGGTGAAGAGTCCACTGGTCAATGCCCGTCCGGCGAAAGTCAAAGGGCTAGATCTCCTGGTCTACAGAGCTTCGTGGTGGCCTCTCGTGTGTA
>JAAAWK010000376.1:0-24018 GCA_022496015.1 Hordeum marinum | reverse complement strand
TACTATTTGTGTGTCAATATGCACCATTAAAAAGCCACATCATCAATTTTCAACCCTTTCTGACTTCATTTGAATTTTTTGATGCATTAATGATTATTTTGAGGTAAATGACCTGAAATTGAAATGTAGTACAAATGAACTCTAAGTTTAAACTTGGCATGACATCATAATTCACCCACATAGAAACTTCTAAAGATTGAGAGGGTTACAAAAACTAGATGCACTTCGTGTACAAACTGGACAATCTCTTTCGAAGTATGAGGTTTCGACGAAAACTCATCTATTACAAAGGGATTCATTCTTAATAAATTTTTTAACTCCATACGTTTTCTGTGTTCAATATGCACCATTCAAAGCACATCATCAATTTTCAACCCTTTTGACTTCATTTGATATTTTTCATGCATTTAATGATTTATTTTGAGTAAATGACCCTGAAATTGAAAGTAGTACAAATGAAGTCTAAAAGTTAAAACTTGGCATGACATCATAATTTCACCCACATAGCAACTTCTAAAGAGTTGAGGGTTACGAGCAAAACTAGATGCACTTCTGTACAAACTGGACAATCTCTTTCGAAGTATGAGGGTTTCGGACGAAAACTCATCTATTACAAAGATTTCATTTTAATAAATTATTTTAACTCCATACTTATTTGTGTGTTCAATATGCACCATTGAAAGCCACATCATCAATTTCAACCTTTCTGACTTCATTTGATATTTTTGATGCATTTAATGATTTTTTTGGTAAAGACCCTGAAATTGAAATGTAGTACAAATGAACTCTGAAAGGTTTAAACTTGGCATGACATCATAATTTCACCCACATAGAAACTTCAAAGAGTTGAGAGGTTACGGAAAAAACTGGATGCACTTCGTGTACAAACTGGACAATCTCTTTCGAAGTATGAGGGTTTCGGACGAAAACTCATCTATTAAAAGGGATTTCATTCTTAATAAATTATTTTAACTCCATATTTGTGTGTTCAATATGCACCATTAAAGCCACATCATCAATTTTCAACCTTTCTGACTTCATTTGATATTTTTGATGCATTTAATGATTATTTGAGGTAAATGACCCTGAAATTGAAATGTAGTACAAATGAACTCAAAAGGTTAAACTTGGCATGACATCATAATTCACCCACATAGCAACTTCTAAAGAGTTGAGAGGGTTACGACAAAAACCGATGCACTTCGTGTACAAACTGGACAATCTCTTTCAAAGTATGAGGGTTTTCGCACGAAAACTCATCTATTAAGGATTTCATTCTTAATAAATTATTTTAACTCCATAGTTTTTTGTGTTCAATATGCACCATTGAAAGCACATCATCAATTTTCAACCCTTTCTGACTTCATTTGATATTTTTCATGCATTTAATGATTTATTTTGAGCTAAATGACCCTGAAATTGAAAAGCAGTACAAATGAACTCTGAACATTGGAAACTTGCATGACATCATAATTTCACCCACATAGCAACTTCTAAAGAGTTGAGAGGGTTACGGCAAAAACTAGATGCACTTGTGTACAAACTGGACAATCTCTTTCGAAGTATGAGGGTTTCGACGAAAACTCATTCTATTACAAAAGGGATTTCATTCTTAATAAATTATTTAACTCCATAGTATTTGTGTGTTCAATATGCACCATTAAAAGGCCACATCATCAATTTTCAACACCTTTGCTGACTTCATTTGATATTGTTCATGCATTTAATGATTTATTTTGAGCTAAATGATCCCTGAAATTGAAAAGCAGTACAAATGAAGTCTGAAAAGGTTGAAACTTGCATGACATCATAATTTCACCCACATAGCAACTTCTAAAGAGTTGAGAGGGTTACGGACAAAAAACTAGATGCACTTCGTGTACAAACTGGACAATCTCTTTCGAAGTATGAGGGTTTCGGACGAAAACTCATCTATTACAAAGGAGATTTCATTCTTAATAAATTATTTTAACTCCATACTTTTTGTGTGTTCAATATGCACCATTAAAGCACATCATCAATTTTCAACCCTTTCTGACTTCATTTGATATTTTTGATGCATTTAATGATTTATTTTGAGGTAAATGACCCTGAAATTGAAAGGTAGTACAAATGAAGTCTGAGAAGGTTGAAACTTGCATGACATCATAATTCACCCACATAGAAACTTCTAAAGAGTTGAGAGGGTTACGACAAAAACTAGATGCACTTCGTGTACAAACTGGACAATCTCTTCGAAGTATGAGGGTTTCGGACGAAAACTCATCTATTACAAAGGAGATTTCATTATTAATAAATTATTTTAACTCCATACTATTTGTGGTGTTCAATATGCACCATTGAAAGCCACATCATCAATTTTCAACCCTTTCTGACTTCATTTGATATTTTTGATGCATTTATGATTTATTTGAGGTAAATGACCCTGAAATTGAAATGTAGTACAAATGAACTCTGATAAGGTTTAAACTTTGGCATGACATCATAATTTCACCCACATAGCAACTTCTAAAGAGTTGAGAGGGTTATGACAAAAACTAGATGCACTTCGTGTACAACTGGACAATCTCTTCGAAGTATGAGGGTTTCGACGAAAACTCATCTATTACAAAGGGATTTCATTTAATAAATTATTTTAACTCCATACTATTTGTGTGTTCAATATGCACCATTGAAAGCCACATCAAATTTTCAACCTTTCTGACTTCATTTGATTTTTTGATGCATTTAATGATTTATTTTGGTAAATGACCCTGAAATTGAAAGTAGTACAAATGAACTCTGAAAGGTTAAACTTGGCATGACATCATAATTCACCCACATAGCAACTTCTAAAGAGTTGAGGGTTACGCAAAAACTGATGCACTTCGTGTACAAACTGGACAATCTCTTTCGAAGTATGAGGGTTTCGGACAAAAACTCATCTATTAAAAGGGATTTCATTCTTAATAAATTATTTTAACTCCATACTTTTGTGTGTTCAATATGCACCATTGAAAGCACATCATCAATTTTCAACCCTTTCTGACTTCATTTGATTTTTTGATGCATTTAATGATTTATTTGAGGTAAATGACCCTGAAATTGAAAGTAGTACAAATGAACTCAAAAAGGTTGAAACTTGGCATGACATCATAATTTCACCCACATAGCAACTTCTAAAGAGTTGAGAGGGTTACGAGCAAAAACGATGCACTTCGTGTACAAACTGGACAATCTCTTTCGAAGTATGAGGGTTTTGCACGAAAACTATCTATTCAAAGGGATTTCATTCTAATAAATTATTTTAACTCCAGTTTTTCTGTGTTCAATATGCACCATTAAAGCACATCATCAATTTTCAACCTTTCTGACTTCATTTGATATTTTTCATGCATTTAATGATTTATTTGATTGAGGTAAATGTCCCTGAAATTGAAAGCAGTACAAATGAACTCTGAAATTGGAACTTGGCATGACATCATAATTTCACCCACATAGCAACTTCTAAAGAGTTGAGAGGGTTACGGCAAAAAACTGGATGCACTTCGTGTACAAACTGGACAATCTCTTTCGAAGTATGAGGGTTTCGGACGAAAACTATCTAAAAAGGGATTTCATTCTTAATAAATTATTTAACTCCATACTATTGTGTGTTCAATATGCACCATTGAAAGCCACATCATCAATTTTCAACCCTTTCTGACTTCATTTGATATTTTGATGCATTTAATGATTTATTTTGAGGTAAATGACCCTGAAATTGAAAGCAGTACAAATGAAGTCTGAAAGGTTGAAACTTGGCATGACATCATAATTTCACCCACATAGCAACTTTAAAGAGTTGAGAGGGTTACGACAAAAACTAGATGCACTTCTTGTACAAACTGGACAATCTCTTTCGAAGTATGAGGGTTTCTGACGAAAACTCATCTATTACAAAGAGATTTCATTCTTAATAAATTTTAACTCCATACTATTTGTGTGTTCAATATGCACCATTAAAGCCACATCATCAATTTTCAACCCTTTCTGACTTCATTTGATTTTTTGATGCATTTAATGATTTATTTTGAGGTAAATGACCCTGAAATTGAAATGTAGTACAAATGAACTCTGAAAGGTTTAAACTTGGCATGACATCATAATTTCACCCACATAGCAACTTCTAAAGAGTTGAGAGGGTTACGGACAAAAACTAGATGCACTTCGTGTACAAACTGGACAATCTCTTTCGAAGTATGAGGGTTTCGGACGAAAACTCATCTATTACAAAGGGATTTCATTCTTAATAAATTATTTAACTCCATAGTTTTTCTGTGTTCAATATGCACCATTCAAAGGCACATCATCAATTTTCAACCCTTTCGTGACTTCATTTGATATTTTTCATGCATTTAATGATTTATTTTGAGCTAAATGACCCTGAAATTGAAAAGCAGTACAAATGAAGCTCTGAAAAGGTTGAAACTTGGCATGACATCATAATTTCACCCACATAGCAACTTCTAAAGAGTTGAGAGGGTTACGAGCAAAAACTAGATGCACTTCAGTGTACAAACTGGACAATCTCTTTCGAAGTATGAGGGTTTTCGGACGAAAACTCATCTATTACAAAGGGATTTCATTCTTAATAAATTATTTTGACTCCATAGTTTTTCTGTGTTCAATATGCACCATTCAAAGGCACATCATCAATTTTCAACCCTTTCTGACTTCATTTGATATTTTTCATGCATTTAATGATTTATTTTGAGCTAAATGACCCTGAAATTGAAAAGCAGTACAAATGAACTCTGAGAAGGTTGAAACTTGCATGACATCATAATTTCACCCACATAGCAACTTCTAAAGAGTTGAGAGGGTTACGGACAAAAACTAGATGCACTTCGTGTACAAACTGGACAATCTCTTTCGAAGTATGAGGGTTTCGGACGAAAACTCATCTATTACAAAGAGATTTCATTATTAATAAATTATTTTAACTCCATAGTATTTGTGTGTTCAATATGCACCATTAAAAGCCACATCATCAATTTTCAACCCTTTCTGACTTCATTTGATATTTTTCATGCATTTAATGATTTATTTTGAGGTAAATGACCCTGAAATTGAAATGTAGTACAAATGAACTCTGATAAGGTTTAAACTTGGCATGACATCATAATCTCACCCACATAGAAACTTCTAAAGAGTTGAGAGGGTTACGACAAAAACTGATGCACTTCGTGTACAAACTGGACAATCTCTTTCGAAGTATGAGGGTTTCGGACGAAAACTCATCTATTACAAAGGGATTTCATTCTTAATAAATTATTTTAACTCCATACTATTTGTGTGTTCAATATGCACCATTGAAAGCCACATCATCAATTTTCAAACCTTTCTGACTTCATTTGATATTTTTTGATGCATTTAATGATTTATTTTGAGGTAAATGACCCTGAAATTGAAATGTAGTACAAATGAACTCTAATAAAGGTTTAAACTTGGCATGACATCATAATTCTCACCCACATAGCAACTTCTAAAGAGTTGAGAGGGTTAGAGCAAAAACTCGATGCACTTCATGTACAAACTGGACAATCTCTTTCGAAGTATGAGGGTTTCGGACGAAAACTCATCTATTACAAAGGGATTTCATTCTTAATAAATTATTTTAACTCCATAGTTTTTCTGTGTTCAATATGCACCATTCAAAGGCACATCATCAATTTTCAACCCTTTCTGACTTCATTTGATATTTTTCATGCATTTAATGATTTATTTTGAGCTAAATGTCCCTGAAATTGAAAAGCAGTACAAATGAACTCTGAAAACGGTTGGAAACTTGGCATGACATCATAATTTCACCCACATAGCAACTTCTAAAGAGTTGAGAGGGTTACGGCAAAAACTAGATGCACTTCGTGTACAAACTGGACAATCTCTTTCGAAGTATGAGGGTTTCGGACGAAAACTCATCTATTACAAAGGGATTTCATTCTTAATAAATTATTTTAACTCCATAGTTTTTCTGTGTTCAATATGCACCATTCAAAGGCAGATCATCAATTTTCAACCCTTTGTGACTTCATTTGATATTTTTCATGCATTTAATGATTTATTTTGAGCTAAATGACCCTGAAATTGAAAAGCAGTACAAATGAAGTCTGAAAGGTTGAAACTTGCATGACATCATAATTTGACCCACATAGCAACTTCTAAAGAGTTGAGAGGGTTACGACAAAAACTAGATGCACTTCGTGTACAAACTGGACAACCTCTTTCGAAGTATGAGGGTTTCGGACGAAAACTCATCTATTACAAAGGGATTTCATTCTTAATAAATTATTTTGACTCCATAGTTTTTCTTTGTTCAATATGCACCATTCAAAGGCACATCATCAATTTTCAACCCTTTCTGACTTCATTTGATATTTTTCATGCATTTAATGATTTATTTTGAGCTAAATGACCCTAAAATTGAAAAGCAGTACAAATGAAGTCTGAGAAGGTTGAAACTTGCATGACATCATAATTTCACCCACATAGCAACTTCTAAAGAGTTGAGAGGGTTACGACAAAAACTAGATGCACTTCGTGTACAAACTGGACAATCTCTTTCGAAGTATGAGGGTTCGGACGAAAACTCATCTATTACAAAGGGATTTCATTATTAATAAATTATTTTAACTCCATACTATTTGTGTGTTCAATATGCACCATTAAAGCACATCATCAATTTTCAACCCTTTCTGACTTCATTTGATATTTTTGATGCATTTAATGATTTATTTTGAGGTAAATGACCCTGAAATTGAAATGTAGTACAAATGAACTCTGAAAAGGTTTAAACTTGGCATGACATCATAATTTCACCCACATAGAAACTTCTAAAGAGTTGAGAGGGTTACGACAAAACTCGATGCACTTCGTGTACAAACTGGACAATCTCTTTCGAAGTATGAGGGTTTCGGACGAAAACTCATCTATTACAAAGGGATTTCATTCTTAATAAATTATTTTAACTCCATAGTTTTTCTGTGTTCAATATGCACCATTCAAAGGCACATCATCAATTTTCAACCCTTTTTGACTTCATTTGATATTTTTCATGCATTTAATGATTTATTTTGAGCTAAATGACCCTGAAATTGAAAAGCAGTACAAATGAACGTCTGAAAAGGTTGAAACTTGGCATGACATCATAATTTCACCCACATAGCAACTTCTAAAGAGTTGAGAGGGTTACGACAAAACTAGATGCACTTCGTGTACAAACTGGACAATCTCTTTCGAAGTATGAGGGTTTCGGACGAAAACTCATCTATTACAAAGGGATTTCATTCTTAATAAATTATTTTAACTCCATAGCTATTTTCTGTGTTCAATATGCACCATTCAAAGCCACATCATCAATTTTCAACCCTTTCTGACTTCATTTGATATTTTTGATGCATTTAATGATTTATTTTGAGGCTAAATGACCCTGAAATTGAAAATGTAGTACAAATGAACTCTGATAAGGTTGAAACTTGGCATGACATCATAATTCTCACCCACATAGAAACTTCTAAAGAGTTGAGAGGGTTACGACAAAAACTAGATGCACTTCGTGTACAAACTGGACAATCTCTTTCGAAGTATGAGGGTTTCGGACGAAAACTCATCTATTACAAAGGGATTTCATTCTTAATAAATTATTTTAACTCCATACTATTTGTGTGTTCAATATGCACCATTCAAAGCCACATCATCAATTTTCAACCCTTTCTGACTTCATTTGATATTTTTTGATGCATTTAATGATTATTTTGAGGCTAAATGACCCTGAAATTGAAATGCTAGTACAAATGAACTCTGATAAGGTTTAAACTTGGCATGACATCATAATTTCACCCACATAGAAACTTCTAAAGAGTTGAGAGGGTTACGACAAAAACTAGATGCACTTCGTGTACAAACTGGACAATCTCTTTCGAAGTATGAGGGTTTCGGACGAAAACTCATCTATTACAAAGGGATTTCATTCTTAATAAATTATTTTAACTCCATACTATTTGTGTGTTCAATATGCACCATTGAAAGGCCACATCATCAATTTTCAACCCTTTCTGACTTCATTTGATATTTTTTATGCATTTAATGATTTATTTTGAGGCTAAATGACCCTGAAATTGAAATGTAGTACAAATGAACTCTGAAAAGTTTGAACTTGGCATGACATCATAATTTCACCCACATAGCAACTTCTAAAGAGTTGAGAGGGTTACGAGCAAAAACTAGATGCACTTCGTGTACAAACTGGACAATCTCTTTCGAAGTATGAGGGTTCCGGACGAAAACTCATCTATTACAAAGGGATTTCATTCTTAATAAATTATTTTAACTCCATAGTTTTTCTGTGTTCAATATGCACCATTCAAAGGCACATCATCAATTTTCAACCCTTTGTGACTTCATTTGATATTTTTCATGCATTTAATTATTTATTTTGAGCTAAATGTCCCTGAAATTGAAAAGCAGTACATCTGAACTCTGAAAAGGTTGGAACTTGGCATGACATCATAATTTCACCCACATAGCAACTTCTAAAGAGTTGAGAGGGTTACGTACAAAAACTAGATGCACTTCGTGTACAAACTGGACAATCTCTTTCGAAGTATGAGGGTTTCGGACGAAAACTCATCTATTACAAAGGGATTTCATTCTTAATAAATTATTTTAACTCCATAGTTTTTCTGTGTTCAATATGCACCATTCAAAGGCAGATCATCATTTTCAACCCTTTGCTGACTTCATTTGATATTTTTTCATGCATTTAATGATTTATTTTGAGCTAATGACCCTGAAATTGAAAAGCAGTACAAATGAAGTCTGAAAAGGTTGAAACTTGGCATGACATCATAATTTCACCCACATAGCAACTTCTAAAGAGTTGAGAGGGTTACGACAAAAACTAGATGCACTTCGTGTACAAACTGGACAATCTCTTTCGAAGTATGAGGGTTTCGGACGAAAACTCATCTATTACAAAGGGATTTCATTATTAATAAATTATTTTAACTCCATACTATTTGTGTGTTCAATATGCACCATTAAAAGGCCACATCATCAATTTTCAACCCTTTCTGACTTCATTTGATATTTTTGATGCATTTATGATTTATTTTGAGGTAAATGACCCTGAAATTGAAATGCAGTACAAATGAACTCTGAGAAGGTTTAAACTTGGCATGACATCATAATTTCACCCACATAGCAACTTCTAAAGAGTTGAGAGGGTTACGACAAAAACTAGGATGCACTTCGTGTACAAACTGGACAATCTCTTCGAAGTATGAGGGTTTCGGACGAAAACTCATCTATTACAAAGAGGATTTCATTATTAATAAATTATTTTAACTCCATACTATTTGTGTGTTCAATATGCACCATTAAAAGCCACATCATCAATTTTCAACCCTTTCTGACTTCATTTGATATTTTTTGATGCATTTAATGATTTATTTTGAGGTAAATGACCCTGAAATTGAAATGTAGTACAAATGAACTCTGATAAGGTTTAAAACTTGGCATGACATCATAATCTCACCCACATAGAAACTTCTAAAGAGTTGAGAGGGTTATGACAAAAACTGGATGCACTTCGTGTACAAACTGGACAATCTCTATCGAAGTATGAGGGTTTCGGACGAAAACTCATCTATTACAAAGGGATTTCATTCTTAATAAATTATTTTAACTCCATACTATTTGTGTGTTCAATATGCACCATTGAAAGCCACATCATCAATTTTCAACCCTTTCTGACTTCATTTTGATATTTTTGATGCATTTAATGATTTATTTTGAGGTAAATGACCCTGAAATTGAAATGTAGTACAAATGAACTCTAAAAAGTTTAAAATTTGGCATGACATCATAATTTCACCCACATAGCAACCTCTAAAGAGTTGAGAGGGTTAGAGCAAAAACTCGATGCACTTCATGTACAAACTGGACAATCTCTTTCGAAGTAAGAGGTTTTCGCACGAAAACTCATCTATTACAAAGGGATTTCATTCTTAATAAATTATTTTAACTCCATAGTTTTTCTGTGTTCAATATGCACCATTCAAAGGCACATCATCAATTTTCAACCCTTTCTGACTTCATTTGATATTTTTCATGCATTTAATGATTTATTTTGAGCTAAATGTCCCTGAAATTGAAAAGCAGTACAAATGAACTCTGAAAACGTTGGAACTTGGCATGACATCATAATTTCACCCACATAGCAACTTCTAAAGAGTTGAGAGGGTTACGGTAAAAACTAGATGCACTTCGTGTACAAACTGGACAATCTCTTTCGAAGTATGAGGGTTTCGGACGAAAACTCATCTATTACAAAGGGATTTCATTCTTAATAAATTATTTTAACTCCATAGTTTTTCTGTGTTCAATATGCACCATTCAAAGGCAGATCATCAATTTTCAACCCTTTGTGACTTCATTTGATATTTTTCATGCATTTAATGATTTATTTTGAGCTAAATGACCCTGAAATTGAAAAGCAGTACAAATGAAGTCTGAAAAGGTTGAAACTTGGCATGACATCATAATTTGACCCACATAGCAACTTCTAAAGAGTTGAGAGGGTTACGACAAAAACTAGATGCACTTTGTGTACAAACTGGACAACCTCTTTCGAAGTATGAGGGTTTTGGACGAAAACTCATCTATTACAAAGGGATTTCATTCTCAATAAATTATTTTGACTCCGTAGTTTTTCTTTGTTCACTATGCACCATTCAAAGGGACATCATCAATTTTCAACCCTTTCTGACTTCATTTGATATTTTTCATGCATTTAATGATTTATTTTGAGCTAAATGACCCCAAAATTGAAAAGCAGTACAAATGAAGTCTGAGAAGGTTGAAACTTGCATGACATCATAATTTCACCCACATAGCAACTTCTAAAGAGTTGAGAGGGTTACGACAAAAACTAGATGCACTTCGTGTACAAACTGGACAATCTCTTTCGAAGTATGAGGGTTTCGGACGAAAACTCATCTATTACAAAGAGATTTCATTATTAATAAATTATTTTAACTCCATACTATTTGTGTGTTCAATATGCACCATTAAAAGCCACATCATCAATTTTCAACCCTTTCTGACTTCATTTGATATTTTTTGATGCATTTAATGATTTATTTTGAGGTAAATGACCCTGAAATTGAAATGTAGTACAAATGAACTCTGATAAGGTTTAAACTTGGCATGACATCATAATCTCACCCACATAGAAACTTCTAAAGAGTTGAGAGGGTTACGACAAAAACTGGATGCACTTCGTGTACAAACTGGACAATCTCTATCGAAGTATGAGGGTTTCGGACGAAAACTCATCTATTAAAAAGGGATTTCATTCTTAATAAATTATTTTAACTCCATACTATTTGTGTGTTCAATATGCACCATTGAAAGCCACATCATCAATTTTCAACCCTTTCTGACTTCATTTGATATTTTTGATGCATTTAATGATTTATTTTGAGGTAAATGACCCTGAAATTGAAATGTAGTACAAATGAACTCTAAAAAGTTTAAAATTTGGCATGACATCATAATTTCACCCACATAGCAACCTCTAAAGAGTTGAGAGGGTTAGAGCAAAAACTCGATGCACTTCATGTACAAACTGGACAATCTCTTTCGAAGTAAGAGGTTTTCGCACGAAAACTCATCTATTACAAAGGGATTTCATTCTTAATAAATTATTTTAACTCCATAGTTTTTCTGTGTTCAATATGCACCATTCAAAGGCACATCATCAATTTTCAACCCTTTCTGACTTCATTTGATATTTTTCATGCATTTAATGATTTATTTTGAGCTAAATGTCCCTGAAATTGAAAAGCAGTACAAATGAACTCTGAAAACGTTGGAACTTGGCATGACATCATAATTTCACCCACATAGCAACTTCTAAAGAGTTGAGAGGGTTACGGTAAAAACTAGATGCACTTCGTGTACAAACTGGACAATCTCTTTCGAAGTATGAGGGTTTCGGACGAAAACTCATCTATTACAAAGGGATTTCATTCTTAATAAATTATTTTAACTCCATAGTTTTTCTGTGTTCAATATGCACCATTCAAAGGCAGATCATCAATTTTCAACCCTTTGTGACTTCATTTGATATTTTTCATGCATTTAATGATTTATTTTGAGCTAAATGACCCTGAAATTGAAAAGCAGTACAAATGAAGTCTGAAAAGGTTGAAACTTGGCATGACATCATAATTTGACCCACATAGCAACTTCTAAAGAGTTGAGAGGGTTACGACAAAAACTAGATGCACTTCGTGTACAAACTGGACAACCTCTTTCGAAGTATGAGGGTTTCGGACGAAAACTCATCTATTACAAAGGGATTTCATTCTTAATAAATTATTTTGACTCCATAGTTTTTCTTTGTTCAATATGCACCATTCAAAGGCACATCATCAATTTTCAACCCTTTCTGACTTCATTTGATATTTTTCATGCATTTAATGATTTATTTTGAGCTAAATGACCCTAAAATTGAAAAGCAGTACAAATGAAGTCTGAGAAGGTTGAAACTTGCATGACATCATAATTTCACCCACATAGCAACTTCTAAAGAGTTGAGAGGGTTACGACAAAAACTAGATGCACTTCGTGTACAAACTGGACAATCTCTTTCGAAGTATGAGGGTTTCGGACGAAAACTCATCTATTACAAAGAGATTTCATTATTAATAAATTATTTTAACTCCATACTATTTGTGTGTTCAATATGCACCATTAAAAGCCACATCATCAATTTTCAACCCTTTCTGACTTCATTTGATATTTTTTGATGCATTTAATGATTTATTTTGAGGTAAATGACCCTGAAATTGAAATGTAGTACAAATGAACTCTGATAAGGTTTAAACTTGGCATGACATCATAATCTCACCCACATAGAAACTTCTAAAGAGTTGAGAGGGTTACGACAAAAACTGGATGCACTTCGTGTACAAACTGGACAATCTCTATCGAAGTATGAGGGTTTCGGACGAAAACTCATCTATTAAAAAGGGATTTCATTCTTAATAAATTATTTTAACTCCATACTATTTGTGTGTTCAATATGCACCATTGAAAGCCACATCATCAATTTTCAACCCTTTCTGACTTCATTTGATATTTTTTGATGCATTTAATGATTTATTTTGAGGTAAATGACCCTGAAATTGAAATGTAGTACAAATGAACTCTAAAAAGTTTAAAATTTGGCATGACATCATAATTTCACCCACATAGCAACCTCTAAAGAGTTGAGAGGGTTAGAGCAAAAACTCGATGCACTTCATGTACAAACTGGACAATCTCTTTCGAAGTAAGAGGTTTTCGCACGAAAACTCATCTATTACAAAGGGATTTCATTCTTAATAAATTATTTTAACTCCATAGTTTTTCTGTGTTCAATATGCACCATTCAAAGGCACATCATCAATTTTCAACCCTTTCTGACTTCATTTGATATTTTTCATGCATTTAATGATTTATTTTGAGCTAAATGTCCCTGAAATTGAAAAGCAGTACAAATGAACTCTGAAAACGTTGGAACTTGGCATGACATCATAATTTCACCCACATAGCAACTTCTAAAGAGTTGAGAGGGTTACGGTAAAAACTAGATGCACTTCGTGTACAAACTGGACAATCTCTTTCGAAGTATGAGGGTTTCGGACGAAAACTCATCTATTACAAAGGGATTTCATTCTTAATAAATTATTTTAACTCCATAGTTTTTCTGTGTTCAATATGCACCATTCAAAGGCAGATCATCAATTTTCAACCCTTTGTGACTTCATTTGATATTTTTCATGCATTTAATGATTTATTTTGAGCTAAATGACCCTGAAATTGAAAAGCAGTACAAATGAAGTCTGAAAAGGTTGAAACTTGGCATGACATCATAATTTGACCCACATAGCAACTTCTAAAGAGTTGAGAGGGTTACGACAAAAACTAGATGCACTTCGTGTACAAACTGGACAACCTCTTTCGAAGTATGAGGGTTTCGGACGAAAACTCATCTATTACAAAGGGATTTCATTCTTAATAAATTATTTTAACTCCGTAGTTTTTCTTTGTTCACTATGCACCATTCAAAGGCACATCATCAATTTTCAACCCTTTCTGACTTCATTTGATATTTTTCATGCATTTAATGATTTATTTTGAGCTAAATGACCCTAAAATTGAAAAGCAGTACAAATGAAGTCTGAGAAGGTTGAAACTTGCATGACATCATAATTTCACCCACATAGCAACTTCTAAAGAGTTGAGAGGGTTACGACAAAAACTAGATGCACTTCGTGTACAAACTGGACAATCTCTTTCGAAGTATGAGGGTTTCGGACGAAAACTCATCTATTACAAAGAGATTTCATTATTAATAAATTATTTTAACTCCATACTATTTGTGTGTTCAATATGCACCATTAAAAGCCACATCATCAATTTTCAACCCTTTCTGACTTCATTTGATATTTTTTGATGCATTTAATGATTTATTTTGAGGTAAATGACCCTGAAATTGAAATGTAGTACAAATGAACTCTGATAAGGTTTAAACTTGGCATGACATCATAATCTCACCCACATAGAAACTTCTAAAGAGTTGAGAGGGTTACGACAAAAACTGGATGCACTTCGTGTACAAACTGGACAATCTCTATCGAAGTATGAGGGTTTCGGACGAAAACTCATCTATTAAAAAGGGATTTCATTCTTAATAAATTATTTTAACTCCATACTATTTGTGTGTTCAATATGCACCATTGAAAGCCACATCATCAATTTTCAACCCTTTCTGACTTCATTTGATATTTTTTGATGCATTTAATGATTTATTTTGAGGTAAATGACCCTGAAATTGAAATGTAGTACAAATGAACTCTAAAAAGTTTAAAATTTGGCATGACATCATAATTTCACCCACATAGCAACCTCTAAAGAGTTGAGAGGGTTAGAGCAAAAACTCGATGCACTTCATGTACAAACTGGACAATCTCTTTCGAAGTAAGAGGTTTTCGCACGAAAACTCATCTATTACAAAGGGATTTCATTCTTAATAAATTATTTTAACTCCATAGTTTTTCTGTGTTCAATATGCACCATTCAAAGGCACATCATCAATTTTCAACCCTTTCTGACTTCATTTGATATTTTTCATGCATTTAATGATTTATTTTGAGCTAAATGTCCCTGAAATTGAAAAGCAGTACAAATGAACTCTGAAAACGTTGGAACTTGGCATGACATCATAATTTCACCCACATAGCAACTTCTAAAGAGTTGAGAGGGTTACGGTAAAAACTAGATGCACTTCGTGTACAAACTGGACAATCTCTTTCGAAGTATGAGGGTTTCGGACGAAAACTCATCTATTACAAAGGGATTTCATTCTTAATAAATTATTTTAACTCCATAGTTTTTCTGTGTTCAATATGCACCATTCAAAGGCAGATCATCAATTTTCAACCCTTTGTGACTTCATTTGATATTTTTCATGCATTTAATGATTTATTTTGAGCTAAATGTCCCTGAAATTGAAAAGCAGTACAAATGAACTCTGAAAAGGTTGGAACTTGGCATGACATCATAATTTCACCCACATAGCAACTTCTAAAGAGTTGAGAGGGTTACGGCAAAAACTAGATGCACTTCGTGTACAAACTGGACAATCCTCTTTCGAAGTATGAGGGTTTCGGACGAAAACTCATCTATTACAAAGGGATTTCATTCTTAATAAATTATTTTAACTCCATAGTTTTTCTGTGTTCAATATGCACCATTCAAAGGCACATCATCAATTTTCAACCCTTTCTGACTTCATTTGATATTTTTCATGCATTTAATGATTTATTTTGAGCTAAATGACCCTGAAATTGAAAAGCAGTACAAATGAAGTCTGAAAAGGTTGAAACTTGGCATGACATCATAATTTCACCCACATAGCAACTTCTAAAGAGTTGCGAGGGTTACGACAAAAACTAGATGCACTTCGTGTACAAACTGGATAATCTCTTTCGAAGTATGAGGGTTTCGGACGAAAACTCATCTATTACAAAGGAGATTTCATTATTAATAAATTATTTTAACTCCATAGCTATTTCTGTGTTCAATATGCACCATTAAAAGGCCACATCATCAATTTTCAACCCTTTCTGACTTCATTTGATATTTTTGATGCATTTAATGATTTATTTTGAGGTAAATGACCCTGAAATTGAAAATGTAGTACAAATGAACTCTGATAAGGTTGAAACTTGGCATGACATCATAATTTCACCCACATAGAAACTTCTAAAGAGTTGAGAGGGTTACGACAAAACTAGATGCACTTCGTGTACAAACTGGACAATCTCTTTCGAAGTATGAGGGTTTCGGACGAAAACTCATCTATTACAAAGGGATTTCATTCTTAATAAATTATTTTAACTCCATAGTTTTTCTGTGTTCAATATGCACCATTCAAAGGCAGATCATCAATTTTCAACCCTTTGCTGACTTCATTTGATATTTTTCATGCATTTAATGATTTATTTTGAGCTAAATGACCCTGAAATTGAAAAGCAGTACAAATGAACTCTGAAAAGGTTGAAACTTGGCATGACATCATAATTTCACCCACATAGCAACTTCTAAAGAGTTGAGAGGGTTACGAGCAAAAACTAGATGCACTTCGTGTACAAACTGGACAATCTCTTTCGAAGTATGAGGGTTTCGGACGAAAACTCATCTATTACAAAGGGATTTCATTCTTAATAAATTATTTTACTCCATAGTTTTTCTGTGTTCAATATGCACCATTCAAAGGCACATCATCAATTTTCAACCCTTTCTGACTTCATTTGATATTTTTCATGCATTTAATGATTTATTTTGAGCTAAATGATCCCTGAAATTGAAAAGCAGTACAATTGAAGCTCTGAGAAGGTTGAACTTGCATGACATCATAATTTCACCCACATAGCAACTTCTAAAGAGTTGAGAGGGTTACGACAAAAACTAGATGCACTTCGTGTACAAACTGGACAATCTCTTTCGAAGTATGAGGGTTTCGGACGAAAACTCATCTATTACAAAGAGATTTCATTATTAATAAATTATTTTAACTCCATACTATTTGTGTGTTCAATATGCACCATTAAAGCCACATCATCAATTTTCAACCCTTTCTGACTTCATTTGATATTTTTTGATGCATTTAATGATTTATTTTGAGGTAAATGACCCTGAAATTGAAATGTAGTACAAATGAACTCTGATAAGGTTTAAACTTGGCATGACATCATAATCTCACCCACATAGAAACTTCTAAAGAGTTGAGAGGGTTACGACAAAAACTGGATGCACTTCGTGTACAAACTGGACAATCTCTTTCGAAGTATGAGGGTTTCGGACGAAAACTCATCTATTAAAAAGGGATTTCATTCTTAATAAATTATTTTAACTCCATACTATTTGTGTGTTCAATATGCACCATTGAAAGCCACATCATCAATTTTCAACCCTTTCTGACTTCATTTGATATTTTTTGATGCATTTAATGATTTATTTTGAGGTAAATGACCCTGAAATTGAAATGTAGTACAAATGAACTCTAAAAAGTTTAAAATTTGGCATGACATCATAATTTCACCCACATAGCAACCTTCTAAAGAGTTGAGAGGGTTAGAGCAAAAACTCGATGCACTTCATGTACAAACTGGACAATCTCTTTCGAAGTAATGAGGTTTTCGCACGAAAACTCATCTATTACAAAGGGATTTCATTCTTAATAAATTATTTTAACTCCATAGTTTTTCTGTGTTCAATATGCACCATTCAAAGGCACATCATCAATTTTCAACCCTTTCTGACTTCATTTGATATTTTTCATGCATTTAATGATTTATTTTGAGCTAAATGTCCCTGAAATTGAAAAGCAGTACAAATGAACTCTGAAAACGTTGGAACTTGGCATGACATCATAATTTCACCCACATAGCAACTTCTAAAGAGTTGAGAGGGTTACGGCAAAAACTAGATGCACTTCGTGTACAAACTGGACAATCTCTTTCGAAGTATGAGGGTTTCGGACGAAAACTCATCTATTACAAAGGGATTTCATTCTTAATAAATTATTTTAACTCCATAGTTTTTCTGTGTTCAATATGCACCATTCAAAGGCACGATCATCAATTTTCAACCCTTTCTGACTTCATTTGATATTTTTCATGCATTTAATGATTTATTTTGAGCTAAATGACCCTGAAATTGAAAAGCAGTACAAATGAAGTCTGAAAAGGTTGAAACTTGGCATGACATCATAATTTCACCCACATAGCAACTTCTAAAGAGTTGAGAGGGTTACGACAAAAACTAGATGCACTTCGTGTACAAACTGGACAATCCTCTTTCGAAGTATGAGGGTTTCGGACGAAAACTCATCTATTACAAAGGGATTTCATTCTTAATAAATTATTTTAACTCCATAGTATTTTCTGTGTTCAATATGCACCATTCAAAGGCACATCATCAATTTTCAACCCTTTCTGACTTCATTTGATATTTTTTGATGCATTTAATGATTTATTTTGAGGCTAAATGACCCTGAAATTGAAAAGCAGTACAAATGAACTCTGAAAAGGTTGAAACTTGGCATGACATCATAATTTCACCCACATAGCAACTTCTAAAGAGTTGAGAGGGTTACGACAAAAACTAGATGCACTTCGTGTACAAACTGGACAATCTCTTTCGAAGTATGAGGGTTTTCGGACGAAAACTCATCTATTACAAAGGAGATTTCATTCTTAATAAATTATTTTAACTCCATACTATTTGTGTGTTCAATATGCACCATTAAAAGCCACATCATCAATTTTCAACCCTTTCTGACTTCATTTGATATTTTTGATGCATTTAATGATTTATTTTGAGGCTAAATGACCCTGAAATTGAAATGTAGTACAAATGAACTCTGAAAAGGTTGAAACTTGGCATGACATCATAATTTCACCCACATAGCAACTTCTAAAGAGTTGAGAGGGTTACGACAAAAACTAGATGCACTTCGTGTACAAACTGGACAATCTCTTTCGAAGTATGAGGGTTTCGGACGAAAACTCATCTATTAAAAGGGATTTCATTCTTAATAAATTATTTTAACTCCATAGTTTTTCTGTGTTCAATATGCACCATTCAAAGGCAATCATCAATTTTCAACCCTTTGTGACTTCATTTGATATTTTTCATGCATTTAATGATTTATTTTGAGCTAAATGACCCTGAAATTGAAAAGCAGTACAAATGAACTCTGAAAAGGTTGAAACTTGGCATGACATCATAATTTCACCCACATAGCAACTTCTAAAGAGTTGAGAGGGTTACGAGCAAAAACTAGATGCACTTCGTGTACAAACTGGACAATCCTCTTTCGAAGTATGAGGGTTTCGGACGAAAACTCATCTATTACAAAGGGATTTCATTCTTAATAAATTATTTTAACTCCATAGTTTTTCTGTGTTCAATATGCACCATTCAAAGGCACATCATCAATTTTCAACCCTTTCTGACTTCATTTGATATTTTTCATGCATTTAATGATTTATTTTGAGCTAAATGACCCTGAAAATTGAAAAGCAGTACAAATGAAGTCTGAGAAGGTTGAAACTTGGCATGACATCATAATTTCACCCACATAGCAACTTCTAAAGAGTTGAGAGGGTTACGACAAAAACTAGATGCACTTCGTGTACAAACTGGACAATCTCTTTCGAAGTATGAGGGTTTCGGACGAAAACTCGTCTATTACAAAGAGATTTCATTATTAATAAATTTTGTTAACTCCATACTATTTGTGTGTTCAATATGCACCATTAAAGGCACATCATCAATTTTCAACCCTTTCTGACTTCATTTGATATTTTTTGATGCATTTAATGATTATTTTGAGGTAAATGACCCTGAAATTGAAATGTAGTACAAATGAACTCTGATAAGGTTTAAACTTTGCATGACATCATAATCTCACCCACATAGAAACTTCTAAAGAGTTGAGAGGGTTACTGACAAAAACTGGATGCACTTCGTGTACAAACTGGACAATCTCTATCGAAGTATGAGGGTTTCGGACGAAAACTCATCTATTAAAAAGGGATTTCATTCTTAATAAATTATTTTAACTCATACTATTTGTGTGTTCAATATGCACCATTGAAAGCCACATCATCAATTTTCAAAACCTTTCTGACTTCATTTGATATTTTTTGATGCATTTAATGATTTATTGTTGAGGGTAAATGACCCTGAAATTGAATGTAGTACAAATGAACTCTAAAAAGGTTAAAATTTGGCATGACATCATAATTTCACCACATAGCAACCTCTAAAGAGTTTGAGAGGGTTTAGAGCAAAAACTCGATGCACTTCATGTACAAACTGGACAATCTCTTTCGAAGTAAGAGGTTTCGCACGAAAACTCATCTATTACAAAGGATTTCATTCTTAATAAATTATTTTAACTCCATAGTTTTCTGTGTTCAATATGCACCATTCAAAGGCACATCATCAATTTTCAACCCTTTCTGACTTCATTTGATATTTTTCATGCATTTAATGATTTATTTTGAGCTAAATGTCCCTGAAATTGAAAAGCAGTACAAATGAACTCTGAAAACGTTGGAACTTGGCAGGACATCATAATTTCACCCACATAGCAACTTCTAAAGAGTTGAGAGGGTTACGGTAAAAAACTAGATGCACTTCGTGTACAAACTGGACAATCTCTTTCGAAGTATGAGGGTTTCGGACGAAAACTCATCTATTACAAAGGGATTTCATTCTTAATAAATTATTTTAACTCCATAGTTTTTCTGTGTTCAATATGCACCATTCAAAGGCAGATCATCAATTTTCAACCCTTTTGTGACTTCATTTGATATTTTTCATGCATTTAATGATTTATTTTGAGCTAAATGACCCTGAAATTGAAAAGCAGTACAAATGAAGTCTGAAAAGGTTGAAACTTGGCATGACATCATAATTTGCACCCACATAGCAACTTCTAAAGAGTTGAGAGGGTTACGACAAAAACTAGATGCACTTCGTGTACAAACTGGACAATCTCTTTCGAGGTATGAGGGTTTCGGACGAAAACTCATCTATTACAAAGGGATTTCATTCTTAATAAATTATTTTAACTCCATAGTTTTTCTGTGTTCAATATGCACCATTCAAAGGCACATCATCAATTTTCAACCCTTTCTGACTTCGTTTGATATTTTTTGATGCATTTAATGATTTATTTAGAGGTAAATGACCCTGAAATTGAAATGTAGTACAATGAACTCTCATAAGGTTGAAACTTGGCATGACATCATAATTTCACCCACATAGCAACTTCTAAAGAGTTGTGAGGGTTACGACAAAAACTAGATGCACTTCGTGTACAAACTAGACAATCTCTTTCGAAGTATGAGGGTTTCGGACGAAAACTCATCTATTACAAAAGGGATTTCATTCTTAATAAATTATTTAACTCCATACTATTTGTGTGTTCAATATGCACCATTGAAAGCCACATCATCAATTTTCAACCCTTTCTGACTTCATTTGATATTTTTGATGCATTTAATGATTTATTTTGAGGTAAATGACCCTGAAATTGAAATGTAGTACAAATGAACTCTAAAAGGTTTAAAATTGGCATGACATCATAATTTCAACCCACATAGCAACTCTAAAGAGTTGAGAGGGTTACGAGCAAAAACTCGATGCACTTCATGTACAAACTGGACAATCTCTTTCGAAGTAGAGGTTTTCGCACGAAAACTCATCTATTACAAAGGGATTTCATTCTTAATAAATTATTTTAACTCCATAGTTTTTCTGTGTTCAATATGCACCATTCAAAGGCACATCATCAATTTTCAACCCTTTCTGACTTCATTTGATATTTTTCATGCATTTAATGATTTATTTTGAGCTAAATGTCCCTGAAATTGAAAAGCAGTACAACTGAACTCTGAAAAGGTTGGAACTTGGCATGACATCATAATTTCACCCACATAGCAACTTCTAAAGAGTTGAGAGGGTTACGGCAAAAACTAGATGCACTTCGTGTACAAACTGGACAATCTCTTTCGAAGTATGAGGGTTTCGGACGAAAACTCATCTATTACAAAGAGATTTCATTATTAATAAATTATTTTAACTCCATACTATTTGTGTGTTCAATATGCACCATTGAAAAGCCACATCATCAATTTTCAACCCTTTCTGACTTCATTTGATATTTTTTGATGCATTTAATGATTTATTTTGAGGTAAATGACCCTGAAATTGAAAGTAGTACAAATGAACTCTGATAAGGTTTAAACTTGGCATGACATCATAATCTCACCCACATAGAAATTCTAAGAGTTGAGAGGGTTACGACAAAAACTGGATGCACTTCGTGTACAAACTGGACAATCTCTATCGAAGTATGAGGGTTTCGGACGAAAACTCATCTATTAAAAAGGGATTTCATTCTTAATAACTTATTTTAACTCCATACTATTTGTGTGTTCAATATGCACATTGAAAGCCACATCATCAATTTTCAACCCTTTCTGACTTCATTTGATATTTTTTGATGCATTTAATGATTTATTTTGAGGTAAATGACCCTGAAATTGAATGTAGTACAAATGAACTCTAAAAAGTTTTAAAATTTGGCATGACATCATAATTTCACCCACATAGCTAACCTCTAAAGAGTTGAAGAGGTTTAGAGCAAAAACTCGATGCACTTCATGTACAAACTGGACAATCTCTTTCGAAGTAAGAGGTTTTCGCACGAAAACTCATCTATTACAAGAGATTTCATTCTTAATAAATTATTTTAACTCCATAGTTTTTCTGTGTTCAATATGCACCATTCAAAGGCACATCATCAATTTTCAACCCTTTTGACTTCATTTGATATTTTTCATGCATTTAATGATTATTTTGAGCTAAATGTCCCTGAAATTGAAAAGCAGTACAATGAACTCTGAAAACGTTGGAACTTGGCATGACATCATAATTTCACCCACATAGCAACTTCTAAAGAGTTGAGAGGGTTACGGTAAAAACTAGATGCACTTCGTGTACAAACTGGACAATCTCTTTGAAGTATGAGGGTTTCGGACGAAAACTCATCTATTACAAAGGGATTTCATTCTTAATAAATTATTTTAACTCCATAGTTTTTCTGTGTTCAATATGCACCATTCAAAGGCAGATCATCAATTTTCAACCCTTTGTGACTTCATTTGATATTTTTCATGCATTTAATGATTTATTTTGAGCTAAATGACCCTGAAATTGAAAAAGCAGTACAAATGAAGTCTGAAAAGGTTGAAACTTGGCATGGACATCATAATTTGACCCACATAGCAACTTCTAAAGAGTTGAGAGGTTTACGACAAAACTAGATGCACTTCGTGTACAAACTGGACAACCTCTTTCGAAGTATGAGGGTTTCGGACGAAAACTCATCTATTACAAAGGGATTTCATTCTTAATAAATTATTTTAACTCCATAGTTTTTCTTGTTCAATATGCACCATTCAAAGGCACATCATCAATTTTCAACCCTTTCTGACTTCATTTGATATTTTTCATGCATTTAATGATTTATTTTGAGCTAAATGACCCTGAAATTGAAAAGCAGTACAAATGAAGTCTGAAAGGTTGAAACTTGGCATGACATCATAATTTCACCCACATAGCAACTTCTAAAGAGTTGAGAGGGTTACGACAAAAACTAGATGCACTTCGTGTACAAACTGGACAATCTCTTTCGAAGTATGAGGGTTTCGGACGAAAACTCATCTATTACAAAGAGATTTCATTATTAATAAATTATTTTAACTCCATACTATTTGTGTGTTCAATATGCACCATTGAAAGCCACATCATCAATTTTCAACCCTTTCTGACTTCATTTGATATTTTTGATGCATTTAATGA